>CM033647.1:57610766-57823147 GCA_019512145.1 Engystomops pustulosus
TAGTCTCTTATAGTAGATGATAGCAGAAATAGAGAGCAGTATATTAGTAGCAGTATTACGGTAATGGCAGGATTATTGTATTAAGTAGTATTCGTAGTGATTATACCTGAAATTATGTGTTTTTCTTTGTTTTTGATTTTATTTTTTTTAATGCTATTTGTTTGTAAACACTAGGCGGCAGAGTCTAGAAGGTCAGTTTATAATAGTAGTTTTAAATGTATCAATAGAGAGTATTATATACATAATGTCGTCTTGTCTGTGTCTTGTAGCATTCATCTGACAATGGTAGAAAGACGAATCTCTGGTCAGAAAGAATAGAAAGAGAGAAGAAATCTAGGTTCGGCGCTGTTTTGTTTTAGATGGAACAAGCATTATGTTGATTGAATTATTTGAATATATGAGTATAGGCTGCCGTAAGCTGGCAATGGTTGTGGCAAGTTACAAATGCAGAGGACAGGGGGATGGAATCTGCGGGGGACCTAATATAAATTACATTGCTTTTTAGTTTTGTAATTTTAGAGTGTGAGTGGCGGTGATGAAATAAGGGTTTGTTTGCATCATAACTCAATCATTCCAATAAGTCACAAATGGCATTGTTGGGCTCCGCGAAAAGCAAGGCTCCACCCACAGAGGAATGAATTGAAAATTATGAGGATTGAAAAAACTGGAGAGGATGACTGAAAATCAATGGTAGGAAAATGAACCCACCCAGAGGATGAATGAATGAATGAGATTGAAGGGAGGAAAATTGATCTGTGAAGAGAATGATGAAATAAAACGAGGAGGGGAGGAAAGCACTGAAAGCAAAATCTCGTTTCAAGACTAAGACGTCGTCGTGGAACATCGCTTACCAGAGTTTTTGTGTATTTTTGTTGCGTGTGTATTTGTGTGTGGTTTACAATATTATAAGTTAGGATTACCATGATGTCGTTTTTTTTTGGTGGCTGTATTTTTAAATGTTTTTTTTGACATATAACCCGTGTTGGTGTGTGTGGTTGGGTGACACAGTTTAACAGGAAACAGGGTAGAGTTAAACATTTTTGCCCGTGGGTTAAGTCCTAGAGATCAGGGCGGATGGAAGTTTGTGAATGAAAGTTTTGGAAGAAGGGAAATGAGAAAAGTTTTGGAATGAGGGTGGAAGTAGTTTGCCACAAAGTTAAATGTTTTCGTACCCACAAATGGATTTTGATTTTACGGTCCTGAGACTCTCTGCAGGAGGGGTAGTTCGTGGTTAGAAAAGATAGAAGGTAGAAAAGAGGATGTAGAAGAAAATAATTAGACGGGTTAGAGGTAGAGAAATAGTTAGAAGAAATAGAATAGAAAATTAGAAGAAAAATAGCAGAATTATAAAATAAACTGATCGACTGAACACAGGACCAATCACTTACTTCATCAAAAGTGGAAAATCATAACAACTAGGGAGAAAAGTGGGGGAGAAAGAAAAACGAAAAAAAAGAAAGAAAAAAAGGAAAAAAAAAAAAACTAAAAAGAAGGGAGAAAAAGGGGAAAAAAAAAAGAAAAAAAAAAATGAGAAGAAAAAAAACATGAGGAAACTTGAAGGATTTGATTATTTCTCGTGTGAGACCAATTTTTTCTGCAGCGGTTTTGTTCTTAATGTGGTGGAACTTGGTTCTGTTTGTAAGGATCAACATAAGTCTCTGAAATACTTGTAATTCCGTTAAAGTCCAGGTTTTTTCGAAAATATATTTAAAATAAAATTTACCAGCAACTATTCAGTGTACATAATACCGACTTAAATTATTGTGAGTTTGATTAATCCCCAATAGTAAATGTCAGCACAAAATATTAAGACCAAACTAATAAAGCAATAAACAGCAGTCTACGTAATTACCAGGATAGCAGAGAAAGCCGCCTCTACAGGGCCCATAACCAGGGGGCCCATATCAGCTCAGACACATGGAGCAGTTAGTGTGTAAGAAGTGTCCACGCCACGCCACTATTGGGGGTCCCGTGTTTTGCGGACCGAGGCCAATTAACATTCAATCTGTTGCACGCCGTATGTTAAATTGCACCACAGCTTTGGTGAACTTTGTTGGGCCATCAGGGAAGCCACAGGTTCAGGATTTCTGGCGCCATGTCACACTCGCATTAGACACGCGGAGCAAACACTTTATGAAGTTCCAAATCTTAGTAAATGTTCCCTATGTGTGGTTTAACCCTTCACATGCAGCATTGATTTAATGAATTTATTATCCGTATTATCCCTTAAGTATGATATCATGGTGTTCATATAGCTGTATGTACTGAACATTGAGTAGATTCTGAGTGATCACTGTACAATGGGCAATTACACTCCGGTCCATCGCGATCCAGCGGCGCGTTCTGCGGTGGATTGGGGGTTTTCCGGTGATTCACTAAGGTAGCATTTTTTTTAAAGTGGTCAGTTTTCCCAAATTCCGTGGGTTTTCGTTCAGCCACGCTCCCCGATTTCCATCGCCTGCGCACTGCTGATGGCCCACATCCGATCGCATGCGCCAAAAACCGGGCGGCAATACGGGGAAAATCGCCGCAAATCGGAATAAATTCGGGGGAACACGTTCGGGAAAAGCGAATCGGTCCTTTAGAAGACCCCATGTCTTTGTATCCCTAGTCTGCAATAATCCACCATTATCCCTATACCGTGATATCACTGTGTAATAACATAAAATACCATGTATTACTCTGTACAGGTGTTACGGAAAGATCCAGACATTTCAAAGTTTGTTGCATTGAGCCAATTGATAAGATCAAAAAAGTTCTTTTTTTCCTCGTAACGTACACTCTGCACCATAACTTGACAGAAAACAACAGAAAGTAGATATTTTTGCTAATTTATTGAACAAGGAAAACTGAAATATCACATGGTCATAAGTAATCAGACCCTTTACTCAGTATTAAGTAGAAAGCACCTTCTGAGCTATTACAGCCATGAGCCTTCTTGAAAAGGATGCAATAAGTTTTTGTAATGGATGCTGGGGGGGGACGTGGATGGGGGGCCCGTAATGGATGCTGTGGGGGAGGGGGGGGGGGGGCCCCTGTAATGATGCGTGGGGGGACTGGGGCCCTGTAATGATGCTGTGGGGGGAGTGGGGCTTCGAATAGAGCTATGGGGGAGAGGGGGGCTTTGGAATGGATGCTGTGAGGGAGGCCCTGAATAGATGCAGCAGTACACAGCCATACATGGAATCTACGATGCAAGACAGCCATACTGGAGCTCAGCAGCAGTACACCCAGCACAGGTCTACAGAGCAAGTACACGCATCATGGAGCTAGCCGCAGTACACACCATACGGCTACGCGAGTACACAGCATACATGACACAGTGCAGTACACAGCATACATGGAGCTACAGCCGCAGTACACAGCCTAATGGAGCTACAGCACAGTACACAGCCATACATGGAGCTACAGCCACAGTACACAGCATACATGAGTCAGCGCCATACAAGCAATACAGGAACTACAGCTGCAGTACACAGCCATACATGGAGTACAGCCGCAGTACACAGCATACATGGAGCTAGCACAGAGTACAAAGCCATACATGGAGCTACAGCCACAGTTAACAGCCATACCATGACGCTTACAGCCGCAGTACACAGCCACACATGGAACCACAGCTGCAGTAGCCTAGCCATACATGGAGCTACAGCCACAGTAAACAGCCATTACATGGCTTAACAGCCGCAGTAACAGCCATACATGGAAGCGACAGCACAGCAACAGCAGTCAATACCTGGTAGCTAACAGTTGCAGTACAGCGCAATACCAGGAGTACAGCCACAGTAAACAGCCATACATGGAGCTACAGCCACAGTCACACAGTTACATGGAGCTACAGCCGCAGACCAGTCATACATGGAGCTAGCCACAGTAAACACAGCATACAAGGAGTACAGCCGCAGTACACAGTCATACTGGAGCTACAGCCCAGTACACAGCCATACATGAGCTACAGCCACAGTAAACAGCACATACATGGAGCTACAGCCGCGAGTACACAGTCAACATGGAGCTACAGCCGCACGTCACACAGTCATATCATGGAGCAAACAGCGCAGTAACAGTAATACATGGAGCTACAGCGCACAGTCACAGCCATACATGGAGCACAGGCACCAATAACGGACAACAAGGGCTACAGGCAAATACACGCCATACATGGAGCTACAGCCGCAACACATAGTCATACATGGAGCTAACAGCCAGCAGTCACACAGTCATAGTGGAACTACAGCGCAGTACCAGTCATACATGGAGCTACAGCAACACTACAGCCATATATGGAGCTACAGCCACAATGCCACAGCTATACATGGAAGCTACAGCGCAGTTACACAGCAATGCATGGAGCACAGCACAGTACACAGTCATCAATGAGCTACACCGCAGTACAGTAATACATGGAGCTACAGCCGGCAGTGCACAGCCCTACATGGAGCTACAGCCGCAGTACACAGCATACATGGAGCTACAGCCGCAGTTACACAGCAAACATGGAGGTACGCGCGCAGTACACAGCCATACATGGAGCTAGAGCGCAGTACCAGCCATACATGGGAGCTACAGCCACAGTACACAGCCTACATGGAGCTCAGCCGCAGTACACAGCCATACATGGGAGCTACAGCCGCAGTACACAGCCATACATGGAGCTACAGCCGCAGTACACAGCCATACATGAAGCTACAGCCGCAGGACACAGCCATACATGGAGCTACAGCCACAGTACACAGCCATACATGGAGCTACAGCCACAGTAAACAGCCATACATGGAGCTACAGCCGCAGTACACAGCCATACATGGAGCTACAGCCGCAGTACACAGTCATACATGGAGCTACAGTTGAAGTACACAGCCATAAATGGAGCTCAGCCGAACGTAAACAAACATGGAGAGCTACAGCCAGAGTACACAGTCATACATGGAGCGAAAGCCGCAGTACACAGTCATACATGGAGCTACAGCCACAGTAAACAGCCAGACCAGGAAGCTACAGCCGCAGTACACAGTCATACATGGAGCTAAGCGCAGCACACAGTCATACATGGAGCTACACGCGTCACGCCTCATGCACAGCACATTACACAGTATACATGGAGCTACAGCCACAGTAACAAGCACACCATACATGGAGCTACTGCCGACGCACACAGTCATACATGGAGCTACAGCCGCAGTGCACAGTCATACATGGAGCTACAGCCGCAGTACACAGCCATACATGGAGCTACAGGCACAAAACACTGACACACATGGAGCTACAGGCACAATACACAGCCATACATGGAGCTACAGCCGCATACATAAGTCATACATGGGCTACACCGCCGACACAGTCAACGGAATACAGCGCATACACAGTCATACATGGAGCTACAGGAGCAGTACACAGTCATACATGGCGCTACAGCCGCAGTACACAGCCTCAAATGGAGCTACAGCCGTAGTACACAGTCATGCATGGAGCTACAGCCGTAGTACACAGCCATACATGGAAACTAAAAGCCAGTACACAGCTCAAGGGGCTACAGCCGTAGTACACAGTCACATGGAGCTACAGCCGTAGTACACAGCCATACATGGAGATACAGCCCAGTACACAGCCATACATGGAGCTACAGCCGCAGTACACAGCCATTACATGAAGCTAAAGCCGCAGGACACAACCATACATGGGCACAGCACAGTAACAGCCATACATGAGCTAAAGCAACAGTAAACAGCCATACATGGAGCTACAGCCGCAGTAACAGCATACATGGGCTACAAGCCGCAGTACACAGTCAGACATGGAGCTAACGTTGCAGTACCAGCCAAAATGGAGATACAGCCGCGTATAAACAGCCATACGGAGCTACAGCCACAGTACACAGTCATAATGGAGCTACAGCGCAGTACAACCAGTCTACATGAGCTACAAGCCACAGTAAACAGCCATACAAGGAGCTACAAGCCCAGTACACAGTCATACATGGAGCTTAGAGCGCCGAGTACACAGACATACAGGAGCTACAGCCGCAGTACACCGCCTTTCATGGAGCTACAGCCACATTACACAGTCATACATGGAGCTACAGCCACAGTAAACAGCCATACATGGAGCTACAGCCGCAGTACACAGTCATACATGGAGCTACAGCCACAGTACACAGTCATACATGGAGCTACAGCCGCAGCAGTAACCGCACATGGAGCTACAGGCACAAACACGACACACATGGAGTACAGGCACATACACAGCCATACATGGAGCTACAGCCGCGTACATAGTCAACATGGAGCTACAGACGCATAGTACACAGTCTCAACGTGGAATACAAGCCGCAGTAACACAGTCATACATGGAGTACAGGAGCAGTACAGTCATACATGGCGCTACAGCTGCAGTACACAGCCAACCATGGAGCTACAGCCGCAGTACACAGCCTCAATGGACACTACAGCGTAGTACACAGTCATACATGGAGCTACAGCGTAGTACACAGCCATACATGGAAATACCGCGCCAGTACCAGCCATAAATGGAGTTACAGAAAGTACAAGCCATACATGGAGTTACAGCCGCAGTACACACGACATAGCATAGGCAGCCGTAACAGCCGCAGTACACAGCCATACATGCGAAGCTCCAGCCGAGTAAGCATACGGGGTACAGCCGCAGTACACAAGCCATACATGGAGCTACAGCCGCAGCTACACAGCCATACATGGAGCTACAGCGCAGTACACAGGCATGATGGAGCTATCAGCCGCAGTACACAGCCATACAATACGTGGAACTACAGCCGCAGTACACAGTCATACATGGAGCTACAGCAGCAATACACAGCCATATATGGAGCTACAGCCACAATGCACAGCTATACATGGAGCTACAGCCGCAGTACACAGCAATGCATGGAGCTACAGCCACAGTACACAGTCATACATGGAGCTACAGCCGCAGTACACAGTCATACGTGGAACTACAGCCGCAGTACACAGTCATACATGGAGCTACAGGAGCAGTACACAGTCATACATGGCGCTACAGCTGCAGTACACAGCCATACATGGAGCTACAGCCGCAGTACACAGCCTCAAATGGAGCTACAGCCGTAGTACACAGTCATACATGGAGCTACAGCCGTAGTACACAGCCATTACCCCCCCCAGGGAGCTACAGCCGCAGTACACGCCATACATGGAGATGCGCCGCAGTACCACCATACATGGACTACAGCCATCAGTTACACAGCATACATGGCAGCTACAGCCGCAGTAAACAGCCATTACATGGAGCTACAGCCGAACGTCCACCGCCATACCTGGACACAGCGCAGTACACAGCCATACATGGCGTACCAGCCGCAGTAAACCAGCCATACCTGGACTACAGCTGCAGTACACAGCCATACATGGAGCTACAGCCGCAGTAAACAGCCATACATGGAGCTACAGCCGCAGTACACAGCCATACATGGAGCTACAGCCCAGGAAAAAACCATACATGGAGTTACCCAGTTGTCACATTATGCATACATATACGGAGGTGCTCAAATGCTCAATCCAGGATTTGAGAAAAATCCATCTTCGAATTGTTTCATGGAGAATGAGAGTATTGCAGGGCCCCTGTGTATACCTTGTATTTGAGTACTATATAGTCACTGTTTAGCACTCTCTAGATTTTGCTCTTAGGTCTCTCATTTAAAAGTTGGTAGATACATTAACCAGATCTTCCCCTCCTGGGGCTTGCAGTACAGTAATGTCACCTGTGTTGTTATGTACAAATGTTGTATTTTGTATGGTTCTGTATCCGTGTACTGAGCTTTGCTGGAATACTGCAGTTATTTACTGAGCTTTGCAGTGCAGTTTTTAGACAGTTTTGCAACAAATATGACCAAACGGGCTGTTCCTCAGTACCAGTATCAAAATTGACCAAAAATCAGGCTTATTTTATTATGTAATCTAAACCAACTATTAGAAGGTGCAAATTTATACTAAAAAGACTTATACTACAACATATTTATCATCCAGATTCATACATCCCGAGGCTGGATAATACCTGGTGCAGTATAAATCTGTCCATCTTCGTTTACGCTGCCTAATGTTGAATGCTTCTGATATATCTGCCCCAACGTGTCTTGGGTTCTGTAGTATTCTTTCTATTTTAATGAAAGGTGGGCCCCAAAAAAGATTTTCTCTGGTGGGCCCAAAGTACTCCAGTCCGACACTGGGTTTAGGCCAGGGCTCTGTTCCATACAATGTAAAGACACGTTGGGGGAATTCCGAGACTGGGCAGAGACATTGCTGGACATTCTGATGTACCTGAGGGGTCGGGGCTGGTGATGACACACAGGGGCTTATTTACTAAGGGTCCGCAGCTGCACTTTTGTCGGTTTCTGTGGGACAGGTATTTAACCGGGGATTGTGTTGCAAGCGATCGGATTGTGTTGCGGCTGCAGTGGCTTTCAGGTGATAGAAATCGGGGGAAGGGGGGTCGTTGGACAATCATCAGACTGATGTGGACTGAGCACGAGATTTAACTTTCAAATTGTGTCGCAAGCCATGCACTGACATGACCAGGAAGAAGAAGGTGAACTCCGGCGGACCTGAGCGGGAAAATGACACATGCAGGATATCGGGCTCACAAGCTTAGTGAATCGCGGCAGAGTGCATGATCGTCGAACAAGGCGCTAAGGAAGGTCTCTTAGATAGGAGGTTTGTGGTACTGGATCTCCTGTGCCACCATGTGGGGTTCTAACCAGCAGGGCTACGATGTCAGCTTTAAGTTTATGTGTAGTCTGGAAAGGTTCTGGAATAAATTCCCCTGGATTCCACTGATGGCTGGAATAAATTTATATTTGTTTTATTTCCAAGCCAGATACTGCGGTGGTAAATGTCATCTTTTGGAACAAGTCAGTTTCTTCTAAGGATATTTTTGGACACTGACAGTATCTTGACAAGAAGGTGGAAGGTGCTGGTAAAGCTGCGCCAGTATAATAACATCACCCTACATTTCCAAAACTCCTTCTTCATAGGTAGAGAGAAAGGTGTCCGGTTTACATGCTCAGTGCCATCTGTAAAATGTAACGTGTGCGGAGGAAGGGTCACCCACAGAAGGATTGGGGAGAGCAATGCTGGGGACATTGTATTGGAGGGCTCTGCTGTGGACATTTTATTAAAGATAAGCGGCTGCATTTCCCACTCTAAACTTATACTTGAGGCTGAGTTTTATTGTGGTAAAATGAGGTACCTCAGTTTACACTCAGGTCAGCTTATACTTGCGTTTATATATGTGTTGTGTATATATTAAAGACAAGGGGACATTATAGGTGTTTGGGGGTTGCTATAGAAAAAGGGAAATTATAATGCCCCCTTTTCTGTAGCTGTCTTCTTATCAATAATACAATTTAAAGTACAATTTAATACTGCCTTTTATACTGCCTCCCTTACTATAATATCACTTCTGTGTACAAAGATGTCTACAATAGGACTGCCTTCTATAATACTTCATCCAATGGATAAGAATATAATTGATCTAGTTATTGCACTTATTATTTCTATATCCAATTACTGATAATGAATTTTCAGTTATTAGTTTGCATCCTTATGTTAGTGGAAGCCATAGAAAATGATTTGTTTACAAAACAAGCAGATATTGTTCTCATCTATCTATGGGTTTCTCTGGGAGCTGTCGCTGTTCTTGGCTCATTCATTTGTGGCTTCAGCTGGTAATAAGTGTTTTGCATCATCTGCACTTTGCATTGGGGAAATGTAAAGTATTTGTGCAACAGGAGGAGACTGTAAGAAAATAAGAAGCTAGAAATAGACACTAACACATTGAGGTCCATCATCTTATAATGAGAATACAGAAGTACAGTGCAATGTAATTTGAATGCCTTCATGGTAATTCCTTAATTTATACACTGGAGAACAGTATGATCACTCAATTTTTTCGGAAATAATGTTATCTCCATTGATAAACATTTGGAGGATTTTTGTAAAGGGAACACAATGCTACCAGAACAGTGTTTTACAAAATTAACAAAGTACATCAACATAAAACCAGAGAAAGATGCTAACTAAATTTTCTGAAGATGTTTTAATACCTCCAGCACATCTGCTGCCAAAGGTTATCACTAGTCTCTCACACTGCTCGAGTGTCATTTTGGTCCACTCTTCTTCTAGTATCTTCCACAGTTCTGTGACTGTTGTAGGCTCCTGGTCCTTGTCATCAAGGGTTTTCCATCAGGACTCTGGGCTGGCCATTTCATTGTTTCAATGTTTTACCCGTTTTGCCATGTGACAGGGCATTGTCCTACATGAAATTACTAGTTTCTTTAGTGTTAATTGCAAGAAGGGAACCATGTGTTGTTGAAAAAGGTTCTGACACACACTTGCATTCATTCTGCCATGTAGCTGTATGAAAAGTCCTACTGCAGAAAACATTCCCCAAACCATGACACTTCCTCCACAATCTTTCACTGACTTCTTTACATACTTTTGGTTCAGTCTTTCAACAGTTTCTCATTAGACCCAGATAAATCAAACTTGCTTTCATCACTAAAATGAATTGTGGATCACTTCTCCTCTGTCCAAACAACATACTTCTCACCAAAGGTGAGTCTAGCCTTTTCATTTGTTCTGCTAATGAAAAATTTGGTCACTGCAATTCCGTCTGTAGTGTTGAAACTCTTACCCTTGGAGATTCTCTGCATTATCCTTAGCCGACCAGTCTTCTTGAGGGACTTAAATAAGTATGTTAAGTTGTAAAGATGCAATACTGAAATAACAGACTTGAAACAACAAACTTGCTATGGCTGATGTCGCCCCTTTGGCCTTCATCTGGACAACTTGCTGCCAGAGGGTTTCAGACACTTTGGAATGGCACACCGTTCTTACAAAATCAGTGCTAGCTGGAAAGTTGGCTGGCAGTTAATTAGGGTTTGTCAGATAATTAAGGAAATTAGTAACCGTTGTCAGATTAACAACTATAACTTGCAGGTATCTGAAAACGTTCTGCAATTATGATCAGTGTTCTTTATCAATAATTTCATTTACATGTTTATTCAGAATTGTTGTTTTGTATGTATTTATAATACATAAAATTTATAAAATAAGCTTAATATATGGCAATTTTACACATGTTAGCATATATTCACATAGGACTGATGGTCAGCAGGGGCAGGACAAGGCAAGCAAATTTGCACCCCTCCCCCTTTGTAAAATTGTAGCAAAAATGCGTCAGAATCAGGACCAATCCTGAGAAGAAAAATAGATTGCTCCCCTCAATAAAGATAAAAAAATTGTAAGAGGCCAACTGCCATAGGATCATCTACATTTAGGATGACCATCAGTAAATAAAGTAGAAATAGAAAAATATGTCAATCCAGTGAAAACACTACAGATATAAATATATACCTGAAATAAATATACCACAAATATAAATATATACCTATAGTAAATAACCACACATAAATATATGCCAGTTAAATGTATTTTATAACAGGACTGCCAGGACAGACACATACATCACTAACTATTCAAATTAGGTTTCAGCTGTTTGTATATATGTCTGTGTAAGCCTGGTCTTTCCCTTTTTTCTTCCTGGCAGACTCCACTTAGTTGGCAATCCTTTTTCATCAGGTAGAGAACATCATGGCAACTTCTCCAGACCATTATTTATCACTGCAGAATTTGCTACCCTAGTGGCCTCTGGAGAACATCTCCACACTGTGTCCCTAAAAAAAATCAAAGTCAATATAATGTCCCCTAGATAACGGCTATGTGCTCCTCAAAAAGGCCTCAATGGGTCCCCTGCATATAAAGATAATAAATGGTGAACCTCCAATATATTATAATATATACTACCATATAGTTTCCTCCTCATTAATTCATATTTAAAGAGGACCTGTCAACCATAACAAAAGCACCAGGAGCTGCTTACTAAAGTAAGCAGGTCCTAGCGCTATCTTTGATGCACTGCTGCGAAGTACAATCGAAAGGCCAGATCGCGCTCAAAGCGGTTTGGCATATTCATGAGGGGGCAACTGCACCAAAAAACACAATAAGAATCAATTGATTCACAGACTTAAACAACGGAAATACAGGGTGAGGGATATCAATAAAAAGAGAATCAGAGATTCGACACTGCACTCTTTGTTACACAGTGCACACGGTAAAACGCAGAGCGTTATTTTCTCCACTGCTTATAGTAGACAATTTGGCCAAATTGCCAAAATCATTAAACGTAGCATTTCCATATTGCAACAAGATCAAACTTTAAATCCTATTTTGTCTAAAGGGGTGAGGGTGGTTTCCAAGAAAGCCCCCTCCCTGGGTACACAACTTTCCCCGTTGCTATTCCTAAGGCTACATTCAGACACATGCGTGCCCGCCGTACTGTAGCATGGCCGGCACAAAAAAAAAAAAATATTTGCCATTTTGCCAAATTCTGAGGCCAATAACTTTTTCACACTTTGAGGTGCGGACCTACGCAAGGTGTAATTTTTTTTGCGGTACATGCTGGCGTTTTGATTTATATCAATTTGGGACCTATATGACTGTTTGATCATTTTTTAGAAAAATGGCAAAAAAGTGTCAATTTGGGCATTTTGGCTTTATTTTTTGGTATGGTGTTCATGGCCGGGAATAATCACTTTTATATTTTGAAAGAACAGGCATTTTGGAAGGTGATGATAACCTAATTTTGTATGTGATCTAGGAAAAGGGGCGATTTAAACTTTTTTTTATATATGTTTTACTATTATTCCACCCCTCTAGACCCTGCAGATTGCTCATACTATATACTGCAATACTACTGTGTTGCAGTATATTGCAATTCTGATGATGATTTCTTTTTTTGCCCTGATTCTGATACCTGATTCTCAGGTACACAGGTACAAACAGCATCTTTTTCAACATACTTTTGTACCTTTTTAAATGGAAATATGTACATATTATGCCCATAAACCCTTTTTAAATGCACCAGGTAAGTTTTACACATAATTTATAGATATATAATGACAGTGTCACCTTTCATAGGTTTAGATACCAGGACTACACAAATGCATAGACCCATGAGCAAGCAGTCACATTGTCCTTGGAGGTTATTATATAATGCTATATATTATAAAACTTTGTAACTGAACACATAGTGTAACCCTTCATCATCGCTCACAATTATAACATACCAGAACCTGCAACCTGAGACCTTCCGTATGTGACTGCTTTATTAGGAGCAATAAAATGTATCAATGCCATAATAAAGGACACTGCCCGTCCCTGGCATTTATAAGGGGTGAGGCTTACTTTTGGCTGGGAACCTGCTTGTTAGAGGATAGCTCATTGCCTGTACGATGTATACAATATATACACCTCTCATATCCCTCAGATTCAGCTGCCTGTACACTCCTGTCTCCTCATCTAAATAGTTAGTAATAATTTTATCCTGCCCATAGGTCTGAGCCGTCATAAAATCTTCCTCAGCTACAAGCAATTCTTTTCATTTCCAAGTCAGATCTAGTCAAAAGCAACTTCATGTTGATTTCTATCCCTTTATTTTGTAGAAATGCGCATGTATTTCAGATGCGTACGGTCTTTTCTGCATAGGGTATTATTAGAAGATGATGCTTACATACGACTATCTCTGCATCTATAATCAGGAACTTTAGGTCCCCATACTGGCAGATGTTGTGCCTGTCCCCCATCCCAGCTTGCAAATTAGAGTTTACCATCATGCACCATATGCACACACTAGAAGTATAATACGTGAATACAGCTAATAGTGACTTCTAGCCATGGATGCTAAAATCACCCCCAGATGTCTTTAGGTACCTCAAGCACATGTCCACACTCAGATCCTGAAAGTAACATAGTTACTTACAGTATAACATCAACAGCTATGTCCTCCACTGCACCCCTAAGTATGCTGTACCCCTAAAAACTGCCCAAACTGTGACCCCTGCACATTACACATAGTCACCCCTCCTTAAATCATAAAAAATATTATGTCCTTTAGACAAATTATATGGAATAAAAATACACTGAATTAGCAATTATATAGTGATCCCATTTAACCCCTTACCGACATGTGACGTAATAGTACGTCACATGTCGGGTCCCGGTACATGTGACGTACTATTAAGAAAAGTAATATTAAGAAAAGTCCAGATACACAACATTCACACCTCCCCCAGATCAAGACTAGAACTTACCTCTTCATAGAAACCAATCAGATTACTCTGACAGAAGCTGCCAAAGTTTACCATGTCTATATCCCTCATAAACCCATGCTGATGCTGAGTTATAAGGTTATGTACAGTGAGATACTCCAGGATAGCATCTCCAACAAACCCCTCAAATATTTTCCCCACAACCGAAGTTAGACTCGAAGTTAGAAACCGAAGTAGTTTCCAGGATCGCTTTTTTGTATAGTGGCACCACATTTGCTATGCACCAGTTCTCTGGAACAGAAACTGTCCTTAAGAAATGGTCAAGTATTAAAATAATGGTCTGTCTATCACAGTACAGGCAGTCCCCGGGTTACATACAAGAGTCCAGAGGTTTGTTCTTAAGTTGAATTTGTATGTAAGTCGAAACTGTATATTTTATAATTGTAGATCCAGACAAAAAAAATTTTGGCCCCAGTGACAATTGGAGTTGAAACATTTTTTGCTGTAATGGAACCAAGAATTATCAATAAAGCTTCATTACAGACACCCTAAAGCTGATTATTGCAATCTGGGACTATAGTAAAGCATTCTGAAGGTTTCACCAGAGGTCACAGGGGTCTGTCTGTAACTATGAGTTGTCTGTAAGTCGGGTGTCCTTAAGTAGGGGACCGCCTGTACATGATTCCATCAGTACCTGGGCCTGCATATTTTAGTAGCTTTGAGAAATTCAAAAGAGAATTTACATTGTCCCTCATCATGTACTTCTCCATGGGATTTTCCTGTGTAAAGACAGTTGAGAAGGCGACATTCAATATATTTGCCCTTTCTTCATCTCCCTCCACCATGACCTCTCTCCCTCCACCGTGACCCCAATAGAAGAATAAATTGAATAAAAAATTTTAGTATACTCACCTCTGTGTGCTCCATCCTTTTGGACCCCAACAATAGACCCCAATAGAAGAAGACCAGGTTGTACCAGCATGGTCCATTATCAATATTTGCACAGAGTTGTATAAGTTACATATAATTACAGCATAAACCAGTTGATCATCAGGTTATAGCTTTTTACCAGAAGATGTATAACCTGTATTGCATGTACCAGTGCTGAATCTATAATAAGAGCTTTGTTGTCTCCAACTGCGTTATTTTTCACACCCACCTTCCACTAGACGAGGGAGACATCTCTTATATAGGTCATTACAGCCTATTCTGCATCCTTCCAGCAATTGCAGGTTGCCACCTTACTATATAACATTCATTTTGATGGAAAGCCTAGGGCTATCACCAGGAAAGAAGACAGAACACCGGCTTCATTACTACTAAGCAGTGGATGAAGGAAGACGACGGTGGTCATCCTGTAGATTACACTAGAAACTCGCCTCACCTCCAGGGCATTGTTCAGTGAAACATCTTTGAGGCAGTCAATTAATATTTCTTAGTCTTCTCAAAGAAGATTAATTGCAAAATAGGACTGAATATCTGTGAAATAAAATCTGGTCAGGATAAGAGGGTGGTCTTTTAAAGGAGGTAGTGTATTGTACAGTTTTTATTGTATGATAATACAAAGGGTCTGTAGCTCGCAAATGTAAATAGCCATACTTAGACTGCCCCTTTAAGAAAAGATTAACAATATTTCTTATAGGGATAGTCCTGGAGAATTCAATAAATTCCATTTACTAACATGGGAAGTGATTATCTATTGTTTTTTAAAGAAAATCTGTCCCATTTGTGTCCTGTTCATCCAGATCTTCTTAGTTTATGTTGTAGTTTTTAAGCATTTATGTTGTCATTTGGTGTCCAGGCTAATGTTAGGCCTGATGCTAAGGTTATTTTAAGGTATAGGCTCAAAATCATGTTTGTAGTGCCTGGCAGTCCCGGCTGGAGGCCTGGTGAGCAGGGAAACTTTTGCTTGGGAAGGATGGCTGCAGAGGTAACATAAGGATGATAAGCGAGTACCATGGGATGTACTTCTGACCAAGAGGAAAACCAAGCAAGGTTGCAGTGCCCAAGACTCACTCCATTCAGATGGGCAACAGCAGACAGAAATAGGCAATATAGTATGAGTGCATCCTTTATATTTTGGTGAGGGTACAATGATGACTACTAGTGGTTGTCACTCAACATTACCAAACACCAAGAGGGTGGTTTTTCAGTGCGTATATATTTCTTCCCTACTCTAGCAATAGGTCGTAACTATAAAAATATTAGGGGTCCATTCCCAAAAACCAGCTGTTTGAAGCATGAAATGGTCTGTTTACAGCTCAATCAAGTGCCCAGCGCTGTATATCATACAAATTCAAGAAGGTATAATTCTGGGCTAGGGGAGGAGTGTACAGACTGTAGTGCTCATCAATGCTCAACCAAAAAGCTGATCCCTCCAATTACCAGGTCAGGTCCCTATAAATCTGATACACTTGACTTCTAAGAATTCTTTATTCCAAGGATAAGCCATTAAAATTTCAGCATTGGAGAACCTTTCTAAGAATCTGAACCACCTTGGATATTGTAGGGTATAGTTCCATCTATTTCAAGTGTAGCACTTTTGTTACACCACATCTTTTATTCCAGTCACACCCAAAGCTGTATTCACAATTCTGCTGGTTGTTCTTGGAGAGTGGCAGAGATGAGAGACATATATATAACTACAACTTAACTTTAACAGTGACCGGAGCTTATACATTTTGCTGTTCCCTGTCAACCGGAGATCAACTGAAATAATCAAGGCATTGGGGAGTTAAAAATGGGGAAATACAGAGAGAAATAGCACTACCTAGCACAAGATTATCCTTGGTAGGTTGGGGGTATGTAAATAGGTGAGGTTTTGTACTCACCTTTTTGGTTGTGCTGTTTGCAGGCACAACACTGGTGTAGTCATATGTGGTGAGTGGCTGCTGCCTCGTCTTCAATATGAGGTGTGAGTACAATCATATTATGAGTAACAAAAGCTTTTATTGACAGTTAGAATGAGTTAATGCAGCAAGTCAGTATTTGCAGTGTTGACCCTTCTTCTGCAGGACCTCTGCAATTCTCCCTGGCAGCTCTCAATCAACTTCTGGACCAAATCCTGACTGATCGCCGTCCATTCTTGCACAATAATTTTGTCACAATTTGTTGGATTTTGTTTGTCCACCCGTCTCTTGATGATTGACCACAAGTTCTCAATGGGATTAAGATCTGGGGAGTTTCCAGGCCATGGACCCAAAATCTCTATGTTTTGTTCCCTGAGCCATTTAGTTATCACCTTTATGGCAAGGTGCTCCATCATGCTGGAAAAGGCATTGTTAATCACCAAACTGATCTTGGACGGTTGGGAGAAGTTGCTCTTGGAGGACATTCTGGTCCCATTCTTTATTCATGGATGTGCTTTTAAGCAAGACTGTGAGAGCCGATTTCCTTGGCTGAGAAGCCGCCCCACACATGAATGGTTGCAGGATGCTTTACAGTTGGCAGGAGACAAGACTGGTGGTATCGCTCACCTTGTCTTCTCCGGACAAGCTGTTTTCCAGATGTTCCAAACAATCAGAAAGGGGATGCCTTTACCCCAGTCCTCAGCAGTCCACTCCCTGTACCTTTTGCAGAATATCAGTCTGTCCCTGATGTTTTTTCTGGAGAGAAGTGGCTTCTTTGCTGCCCTCCTTGACCCCAGGCCTTGCTCCAAGAGTCTCCGCCTCACAGTGCGTGCAGATGCACTCACACCTGCCTGCTGCCACTACTGAGCAAGCTCTGCACTGCTGGTAGTGCGACCCCGCAGCTGAAACACTTTTAAGAGACGGTCCTGGTGCTTGCTGGTCCTTCTTGGGCGCCCTAAAGCCTTTTTGGCAACAATGGACTCTCTCTCCTTGAATTCCTTGATGATGTGATAGATTGTTGTCTGAGGTGCAATCTTTCTAGCTGCGATACTCTTCCCTGTTAGGCCAGTTTTGTGCAGTGCAATGATGACTGCAAGTGTTTATTTAGAGTTATCCATGGTAAACAGAAGAGAAACAATGATGCCATGCACCAGCCTCCTTAAAAGGGGCCAGTGGAATAATTCTTACTTAATCATGACAGATTGATCTCCAGCCCTGTCCTCATCAACACCCACACCTGTGTTACTGGAGAAATCACTGAAACCCCGTTAGCTGCTCCTTTTAAGGCAGGCCTGCAATGAAATTGAAATGTGTTTTGGGGGAAAAAGTTCATTAATTAAGCTGTTAAGCTGATCATTCTTTATAACATTCTGGAGTATATGCAAGTTGCCATTATAAAATCTGATGCAGTAGACTTTGTAAAAATTAACATTTTATCATTCTCAAAACTCATGGCCATGACTGTACAGCCTGCAACCTACCCTTCCTATTCATTTCAACTGAAATAATAATGCAGTTTTTCTAAGTGACTGGTGATGGCAAGAATCATGCTTTTATGGAGATTTAGAGGAAATCTACTCCAAGCATTACAATCTGTTGGTAAAGAAATGCAGTGTGGTTTAAATTAAATTAGTTTTTTTATCCATTATGTTGTTGCTGGGAAATTCACATATTAATCCATATGCTAATCAGGCAGTTGGTGCACCAAGGTCATGTCCTTAGCATCTGAAGCTCTGTTATTCCTGCCTAGACTACAACCTCTCTGTCAGATAAGCAGGAAATGTATCTAATGAGAAACATGGGGCCACAGTGGAAGAAGAGGGAGGTGATCCCTGTACTGAGCCCGGGCACCATACACGCCTATGGTGGACGTATATCCAGCCGCAAATTTGCACCCTAAAAAGTGCATCTTTCTACAACTGTGTTTCTCAACCCAAGTAGACATCTTTGGGGGTCAAACGACTGTTCCACAGGGGTCTTTAGAACCCAGACACTGCATCACACATGTGGTAGTGGAGCACAGGGGGTTTCAGCTGCTCTGCGCCTAGATGTGGCACAGGCAACATGTGATGACTCATAAGCCTGCGTCAGATCTAAGTCGGCAGATGCTGATGGCTAGAGATGACCCAGCATCGGAGAGCAGAAGGTGGCAAGAGCAGAGAAAAAATGCAGAGAGAAACAAGGTATTTTTTTTCATATGATACTAGCGGTATCACGGTATCACTGTGACTGCTGGCTACTGGGTGCATTCCTGTGACTGGTGGGGGCAATCCTGTCACTAGTGGCTACTGTGGGGGATTGCTAGTGGGAGCATTCCTCTGACTGCTGGATACTGGGGGAACTCCAGTGACTTCTGAGGGCATCACTACGACTACTGGCTCCTGGGGGCAGGCGCTGTGACTACTGGAAGCATCATTATGACTACTGTAGGCAAAACTGTGACACCTGGGGTTATCACTGTGACTACTGGGGGCAGACACTGTGACTAATGGGGGGATCGCTGTAACCACTGGCTATTGGGGGCTCACGGGGACTATGATTACAATTCATTACAGTAGTCATGGTCATCTAGTAATATCTGTTTTCTTTTATTATTTAGCTTTTTACCAACATCTCCTTTCCAGGCTCATAAATTAATAATGCGACTCAAATGATGCACACAGAATTCTGTATTAGGCTGTGAGTGTGGTTTTTACCTTACCGGTCTGCTTACTAGAAACCCTCAGTATCCTCCATCATGTGCACATTAGAAGGGCTTGCTGGGAGTTGTGGTGTAACTACAGCTAATGTCATTTGCTGTGACATTCCAGTGTTTATGCCAGGAATGAGCCTGTCCTCTCTGTGTGATACTGCTTCTGACTTGGTAACAGCTTGAGCAATGATGAGGGTGGCAGCTTATAACACCTGAGGCAGGTGTGCATGATGTGGGGGGATCCTGTACACACAGGAGCTGCACTGAATCTTTGGCAGGTAGGTAGTTGTCAGCTAATGACCACTAGTTGCCATGCAGCAAAAGCCTCAGCTCCACACAGACATGTATCCCCATGATGTGTATCCCCATAACGTGTATCCCCATGACGTGTACCCCCATGACGTGTACCCCCATGACGTGTACCCCCATGATGGGTATCTATGCCATGCTGGAATCAGATAAATTATGGATGAACACGTCTCACACATAATGGTAGAAGAGCTGGAGATGGCAGAAGGGTTTCTGTGGGCACATGGGTTCCTTCCAGTGACCCCGCCCCTGAGCACATGCCACCCCAGGGTTCAGTGGGCATCCTGCTGTGTGTAACGTGTTGGGCGCCGGTGTGTGATGGCACAGCTGGCAGAGGAGGCCGGGCACACGTGGAGTCTCCCCTCCTCCTGCCCACTCAGGGCTCGGGAGGAGGAGCCGCTCTCCCTCCGCTCTGCTCTCCACTTCCTCGGTGAACTTGTCGGCTGGAGAGTCGCCCTTGCTACCGGCGTGTGTGCAGACACCGCGGGGGACCCTGTGCCCATGGCCGGCCACGAATGGGACTGGTTCCAGCGAGAGGAGCTGATAGGACAGATCAGTGACATCAGGGTGCAGAACCTGCAAGGTACAGACCCCCGAATCTATGGGGTGGGGGGCACATTATCCCGCCCCCCCGGGGAGGGGGCGCATCATCACTACCATACACATGGGCACGGCTGCTGCAGAACCTCCAGCCCTGTCACAGATTCTGTCAATCAGTATTCATCACCTTCACTTATCTTCTACTATGGATGAAGCAGATGATAACATCAAGCCTCTGCCACTTGTAGCAGTAGTACGTTGTCAGTCTGGGAGTTGTTGTTCCCCAAGAACTAGGGCATTTCCACTATTGTATTTGTATAATTCCACTGTATCTAGTTACCTGGCACAGCTGCTGCAGAGCTCTTTAGTCTCTGGTCTCAGATAATAACTTCCACATCACTTGGGACTGTCCATGTTAAGGCTGTGTTTCTATACTAATCCATGTGGAATATGGTTATATTGGAACTGTTGTCCCTACATCAACAGGTTTCCTACCCTGGTATACAGACAGGTGCACAGAATACAGTCACATGTTTTGAGTAAAGTTTCTGCCCCTGGGCACCGTGTTTACATGGATCTGCTGCCAAGTATGTAATGCAGGGAACCAGGACACTTATTCCCAAGATAGCAGTAACTTCTTCTAAAGCCTGTAGTAAGAGGATATTTTCTGACAGAATACGAATATGAATTTTTCATTTCTTCTTAATGTCTGTGTCTGAAAAGCGGGATGTCAAACATTGTGGCCGGAGACACCGTGACCTATAAGGGGGGGTCTATTTCACTATTCTGATACTCACTAACAGCAGACCTGCCAAAGTCTGGAGTGATCTGGGGGACCAGACTTTATGTTATACCAAATCAACTTTTGGGTCTACTTCTGGAAGCGTTTGGTTACAACCAATATCCCAAAATTAATTAAAATCTTCCTTTCCCGAGCACTGAAACAGATTTTATTAAGTTAAGGAAATACACCCTGTGTTGCTCTATTACAGCAATACTAGGGTGATATGCAGATCACACATTTGGGAAAGCTGGGTATAACTTCCATAGACGCTGTGCTGATGGCCCTGATAGCTACTGATTGAACCGATTGCCTTTTTAGTAGCAGACTTTGCTGTGTCATGTGCTCCATATGCTGCAGCAAAGGGTTAACCAAGCCAGGACCTTTACTATCTGTTTAGTACAGTTTGTTCTACAAGACATCAAACAGCTGAAGGTTGTGGTTGAGTGTTATAGGTTGGGTGTAGAGGGACCGACATCCCACACCTAGGTTATTACTGGCTGACCACAGTCATAGGGCCTCTACGAGAACAAAGCAGGTGCGAAATCATGAAAACCAACCAATGGCGTAAAGATTTTATCACGACAAGAAGAGGCATCAAAGTGTATTCTACCTTGTATTGACTCATATTGTCTACATTGCAGAAATATTAATTCCCTAGAGACAACTGCAGTAGTGGATTAATACAGAGGGGGCTTCAAAGCACTAAGTGGTAGGGGGCTTCCTCTGAAGTTGTCATGCTTTCACATCCCACAATCCTGGGATAGCATAGCCCTAGGGTTAATGGGGTATTCTCATCTGAGCATTCACACTCAATTCCATTAATCTGCCATATATATACATTTCTTCAATTAGATTTTGTTAAAATTTTTTACCTGTGCAAAGATAATTTCCCATAAATGTAGTGATATAAACAAGACTGTGTCCTTGGATACGGCCACCTCTGCTGGGCTGATTGCACAAAGAAACAAAAGGTTTTGAAATGTCCGGGAGTTACTATATATCCTACAGCCGTCATGTGGTAATGAACACTGAAGCCAGGAGGTCAGGCAGGACTCAATAGCGCATGTCTGGCCACCGCTGCCAAAATGTGAGGTGGTCGTATCCGAGGAAGCTGTCTCGTTTCAAAGGGACAACATGACTACATTTATGAGAAATTATCTTCACACAGGAACATTTTTTTAATAACATCCAGTTGAAGAAATGTTTACATTTGGAAAATTAATTAAATTAAATGTGAATGCCCAGATGGGAATACCCCTTTAAGAACTGTAACCCGCTGGTTGTTGCCCTTTTTTGCATGGCAACTTGGCCACTGTTGTTTATATAAGGAGCCAGACAAAATGGGGAGTGGTGAGCCTGAGTCGGGTTCCAACTTTTGATGGGCCTTGAGGGTGGTTTCACATTGCTGTTTTTTTCACATCAGTGATTTTTCCCTGAACCCATTTTGGTTTATGGACACATACAGTTATTTTTCACTGATACCCTACTTACCCATTTCTTTCAATGGGCTTTGTCACACTTCAGTTTTTCAGTGATCAGAATCTGTTCTTCTGACAACAACTGATCAGTGGAAAAAAACCAAAGTGTGAAAAGGCCCATTGAAAAGAATGGGTCAGTAAAGCATTAGTGAAAAATCATTGGAGCTAGGAGGAAACCCTGAAAAATCACTGGTGTGAAAAAAAACATCCACCCTAAAGCATCTGTATTGACTATATACACTTAAAAACATGCCTTGAAGGCTGTGAATGGAGGTTTGTATGAAGTCATTACCCATACATGGCCTGCGTGGTACTCTCTCCTTGAAATAAAGTTGTTGGGGGGCATTTGTCATTGGCTTTCCGACAGTTTTTTGGCCTGGTTTGTGTTGGTTTTCCACTCTATGAGGGTGTTTATCAGGGCTTCTGTGTCACGCCACCTTATTGCTAGCACTTGCAATTATTTTCCCCTTTCCAGCAGGGGAACGTAGAAGGAACATGAAGGGTTGGCGCGGACGGCTCGTGGTGTTCCTGTCCCCAAATCTGCGAACTTGCTGCAGCCGGTGAATTTTCATATGTGAAAAATTTTTATACATAAAACCACGCTGCGCAGGCCCTCTCTGGATACATGAAGAAGCCAGAGCCTCCTGATGTATCTGGATGGGCCAGCACAGGGGCAAGGCTGTCATTCGCCAGTGCATGATAAGTAACCCCACCATCAATGTATCACCTTGTATGGGGTCTTGTCATGTATGGGGTCATGTCATGTCATGGGGTCAGGAAGCTCCATCGGGCCAATGTTGTATGCCGGGATGGCATCTGATAAAGTTATTGTGTGTGAGTGGAAACTACGGTAGAAATACACTCACCGGCCACTTTATTAGGTACACCTGTCCAACTGCTCGTTAACACTTAATCAGCCAATCACATGGCGGCATGTAGACATGGTCAAGACAATCTCCTGCAGTTCAAACACAGCTCATCAGTAGGGGGAAGAAAGGTGATTTGAGTGCCTTTGAACGTGGCATGGTGTGTTGTGCCAGAAGGGCTGGTCTGAGTATTTCAGAAACGCTGATCGACTGGGATTTTCACGCACAACCACTCTAGGTTTACAAGAATGGTCCGAAAAAGAAAAAACATCCATGAGCGCAGGTCTGTGGGCGGAAATGCCTTGTTGTGCCAGAGGTCAGAGGAGAATGGCAGCTGGTTCGAGCTGATAGAAAGGCAACAGTGACTCAAATCGCCACCGTTACAACCAAGGTAGAAGAG
The DNA here is from genome assembly GCA_019512145.1 of Engystomops pustulosus. NCBI lineage: Eukaryota > Metazoa > Chordata > Amphibia > Anura > Leptodactylidae > Engystomops > Engystomops pustulosus. Next base: position 57,634,846 of record CM033647.1, read on the forward strand.
CATCTCTTAATGCACATACTCGAACTTTGAGGCAGATGGGCTACGCAGCAGAAGACCACACCGGGTTCCACTCCTTTCAGCTAAGAACAGGAAACTGAGGCTACAATTTGCACAACTCATCGAAATGGACAGTAGAAGATGGAAAAACGTTGCCTGGTCTGATGAGTCTCGATTTCTGCTGCGACTTCGGATGGGTGGGGTCGAATTTGGCGTCAACAACATAAGCATGAATCCATCCTGCCTTGTATCAACGTTCAGGCTGGTGTGGTGGTTGTCATGGTGTGGGGAATATTTTCTTGGCACTCTTTGGCCCCTTGGTACCAAATGACATTGTGCAACACCACAGCCTACCTGAGTATGTTGCGGACCTGTCAATCCCTTTAGACCACAATGTACCCAACATCTGATGGCTACTTTCAAGAGATAATGCACCATGTTCATAAAGCTGGAATCATCTCAGACTGGTTTCTTGAACATGACATTAGGTCACTGTACTCAAATGGCCCCACAGTCACCAGATCTCAATCCAATAGAGCATCTTGGGATGTGTTGGAACGGAAGATTCGCATCATGGATGTGCAGGCCGACAAATCTGCGGCAACTGTGTGATGCCATCATGTCAATATGGACCAAAATCTCTGAGGAATGCTTCCAGCACCTTGTTGAATCTATGCCACGAAGAATTGAGGTAGTTCTGAAGGCAAAAGGGGGTCCAACCCGTTACTAGCATGGTGTACTTAATAAAGTGGCCGGTGAGTGTATTCTCCTACTACATCTCCCTGCATGCTATCTATAAACTGTGTTTGTAGGATTTTATGAGTATATGAGTCATGTTGTGCATTGTACTTCAATGAGGTTACCAGTGATGCCCTGTGTTGGCAAAAGTTTTGTCTAGTGTTAGCAACACCCTGACAAAATTGCTGTAACCCCTTCATGGCCATACAGGTTCTAGTACAATTGTTACGTAATGTGTCTCAGGGTACACTGAGGATTCTTATTATGTTAGAAGTCATGTTATTATCTTAGGTGTCAAGGTAGATGGCACCAATTCAGAGTTAAATGGGCTCTTACTCCTTTGTTATTAATGGATAGTTACTGATTACAATAGAGACAATACGCTTCACCTCACCTACTCACCAGCTGGATCGCCACATGGTCTGCTGGCAATATTGAAAGGTCAGTAACAAGACACTTTAAAAAGGGTTTCAGTACATTAATAGAGACATGTACACATGAGATTTCACTGCTGTTTATATATTTAGTGGAATTTATTTTGACTAAATAATGAAAATAATTCAGTGCTTTTAGCATGCAGTATAATATTGACAAATTATCGTTATGATCAGTAAGAGTGCAGCATAAACAATAAAGAGAACATAGGGGAGGATTTATCGTGCCGGCGTATGATGAAAAGCACATGGCATGGTGGTGGCATAGTCGCTGGATAAAACTAGTGTAGAAGCACTGATAAATCTCATCCATAGTGTCACGGTTCTGGGTCAGTGGACCCCCAGGACCTCCGCAGGGGATGGTACTAGCCGACACCTGGGACCGAAGTCTAAGTGGCTGGGACCGAAGTCTTCACCAGAGCCCGTCGCAAAGCAGGATGGTCTTGCTGCGGCGGGGTGCCACCAGGTCATTCCACAAGTGCGACTAGCTCACGGTGGCACCCTAGGTCGTGTAACAGAATTGGAGTCCAGGTTCGAGGTCAGAAACAGGCACGAAGTCAAGGCAGGCGGCAGAGATGCAGAGGTCAGGTCCGAGGTCAATGCAGAGGCAGGAAACGGGAACAAGGAACAACACAAGAACTCACAGGAAAGCTTTCTCTAGTCCTAATGAGCGCAAAGATCTGGCAGGGAATCCTGGGAGCAGCCGGCCTTTAAGGGAACCCGTGAGTGATGCGCGCCAATCAGCGGTGCGCTGGCCCTTTAAATTCACAAGCGTCGGCGTTCGCGCGCCCTAAGGAGGCTAATCCGGACGGGAGCAGGCTCGTGGGAAGGTAAGTAAGGGCCGGGGAGCGGGGCAGCGCCACAACAGAGAGGGGCACCGGTGTGCCCGCAATCTGTAACATGGATCACGGGGGCACCCTTGACACACTGGGGCACATTTACTTACCCAGTCCTGTCGCGATCCAGCGGCGCATTCTCCGGCGAGGATTCGGGTCTTCCGGTGATTCACTAAGGTAGTGCGCCCGATGTCCACCCGGTGTTGCTGCTGCGCTGAAGTCCGCTGGAGTTCGCCGGTGTTCACTATCCGGGTGCAGGTAAGCGCGTGTCAAGCCACACATTTTTTTAAAAATACAGCGTTTTTTCCGTATCCGTCGGGTTTTCCGACGGACACGCCCCCCGATTTCCATTGCATGCATGCCGGAGCCAATGCACCATAATCCGATCGCGTGTGCCAAAAACCCGGGCAATTCAGGGAAAGACGGCACAAATCGGAAATATTCGGGAAACCCGACGAAAAAGACCTTAGTAAATGACCCCCATAGACTCTATTGAAAGATAAAATATTTAGTTTTTGGTGTTTAACCAGGGGTTTTAGAATCAGTAACATTCCTTAAAATCTCTTAAAAATTGCTGAACTTCTCCAAAAGGAACATTAGGGGAGAGGTATTAGTATGATTTTCACAATATCTCTGTGGTCTTGTTACAGAAAACACCATAATGAGACAAAAAAAAAATTTTTGTGCATTTTAGGAAGCTGAAAAATAAAATGATGTGAAAAAGATTAAATCTGGCATCAATTTAGTAAATGTTCTAGAATATTGGACAGCCACAGAAAATCAAATGAAGCCGTTCCCCAATACACTGTGTATCAACTAAACATATCACTAGCTTATATTGATTTGCTGCTCTTCCCATATGTGACAGATTTAGGCTGGCATCACACAGCCCTCAATCACTGATTGGGCACATTTCACGGACCCACCACAGTGCAGGGGAGGGGACTCTGAGCAGCTTTGTGATATCTGATGTTAGGAATCCCTGCTTCCCAGCAAAACAACAGCACGGTACTAGGATCATGAAGCAGGGACTACTTGTATATGATGAGTACCTTCCTCTGTGCTGTAGTCAGTCCATGCAAGTCCTGCACCGGTGGTTGGGGCCATTCTGCACAGTATATGTGTCTGCAGCATTGTCTGCTCACAACATGTCGTCATTCCAAGTCTGTATAGTTTCCTGGGTGGTAAGAGGGAATGTTTGTATAAGAAAGAGCTGACAGCAGTCTAGGCCTGGAGGTCACAGAGCAGTCAGCAGGAGCCTCTACTGGGGTGGTGGTGATTATCTGTAGCCCCCTAGGTCACCCCAAGGCTGGAGGCCTATTGAAGTCAGTGACCTGTGACACCAACATCTATGGAGGAAGGGAGAACGAGAGTAGGAGTAGGAATGTCCCCAGAAACAATGAGGTCTGTTTGTGATGAGGAGGAGCTTGTCCTAAATAGCTCACATTGTTCCAGCAGCCATGGATCCCATGTATAGTAATTTCAGATAATCAGTAGGGAATTGATTGTTGTATCATTTGTTTGCAGGACATATCCATAAAAGTAATGATCCAGAATTCATTCTTTATACCTTATAAGTTAAAGTATTGATTTCAGCAGCTACCAAGAACAATATTCTGCTGGTGGAGTCACTATGTACTTAGATTACATTATATGTCCTGTACTGATCCTAGGTTACATGATGTATTATACTCCAGAGCTGCACTCTGTATTCACGGAGTTCATACTTCAGTGTACTGAACTGTGTGAGATGTCATTTTCTGCAGGCTGAGCTGACGTTTTCTTTGCTACCATTTTGGTATGACATTTCTATTACTTTTTTTATACATTTTTTGATTTGTTCCAAAATGGTTTAAAAGTGTTGTTTGTGGAAGCCCTGAAATAATCGCAATTGCTAGCTTATTGATTATTTAGCCCAATCCGCCACCTTCACGCTAGAGCGACGTGTTACTGTCCCTGCGCCTGTGCACTCGCTGCTACAGGGCGACTTTTCACATGGGAGAAGTGCGTTAATTTCTACGCCAGACATGGCCTCTTGATGTATCGCGCTGTGAAAAAGCACGAGCGGGGGCGTATGAAAAATATTTCCCCCACGGACTCTATTTTCCGTTACAAGGTTTAACGCGAGCTATAACCATTACTGTATATTTTGATAGATCAAACATTTGGAATGTGGCGATAACTAACATGTTTATGATTTTATTTCTTTATTTTTATATCAGTTCTTGGGAAAGGGGGTGATTTGAACTATTATTTATTTATTTTTTAACTATTTTTTTATACCCCCTAGAGTACTTTAAAGGGGTTGTCCTAGACTTATTAAAAAAAACTAAAGGATTCAGCTTCCAGCCGGAAGTTGAATCCAGCATGCTCCTGCCCCCTCTCGGACAACCCCTTTAAACCTAGGAAGTCTGATAAATCCTACCATATACTGCCATACTACAGGGTCAACACCTCTGATTGGTGCTAGCACTGATTGCAGGTGTAACCGGTGTGTTTGCTGCTATATGCAGCAAACACTGGCTTGTATGTAGAGGGCTGAGCCCTTGAGCCTTCTCCATATTCTCTTAACCAGCATTTAGGGCTTAGGGTGAACGTTTGCATGGTCTTTTTAGTGTGTAGGCAAAGGGCAGGAATGCACATAAATTACTTATCCTGTACTCATCCTGAGTTGAATCCTCTATTATACCTCAGAGCAGCACTCACTATTCTGCTGGTGGAGTCACTATGTACATACATGCCATTATTTATCCTGTATGGATCCTGAGTTACATAATTTATTATATTTCAGAGCTGCACTCACTATTTGCTGGATTGGTCATTTTGTGCATACAGTACATTACCTATGCTTATATCATCCAGCCTACAGAGCTACAGATCAACTTCAGAGCTAAAATGTCTCTGGATAACTCATTGGATCATGTTTTCCAAAGCAGTAGTATGCAGACATTACTCTTTTTACATCCATTTCAATACTTCTTACCACATCCCATGCCCCTTTTCATTATTATCTGTTGAGTTTAATAATATTTTCATAATGTGGATGTTGAGGCCTGTAATTAATTATATTATTATTGTTGAAGGTATAGAAGTATAATGAAGGGCATTGCCTCCAGTGTCATCCCACACTTCTGTTTAGTCAAGTTCATACATCCTGGTTATACCTGTAACAATGTAGGATAAAATACACAGTTCTGATATCTGCTATATAAGCCTACAGGAGGAGGAGGAATTTCAAGTTATTTTGATGAAAGTCTGTCTTATTAAGGTTATTTGACATCTTTGTTATTTGTCAGTGAATGGAAACAGTTTTATATAAACAGACTGAAACTTATGCCTGATCTGGCCTGCTTTTGTTACTATTATATCCAGTCTGATACATGTATTAACTACACAAATCTCTATTGATCATTTTTTATAATGTTTTTATGTAGGTAAAATGCAAATATTAGGTGTAAGGTGCAAATGTGATCCAAAGGTTGTCTTTGATTGCACACAGTTTTACTAGGTTTCTGGACGATTTTGTGGTTGGTTGTTGGGCACCAATCACATGGCCTTATGGGCTGGTGTAGATCAATCACAGGAACACAGATTACAAATGGATCAACTTTGCGGACATACAGTTGTGACACGTGTAAAATACAGATTACACATGGCCTAAAAATACGACCACTGCAACTCCAGATTGTTGACATAGAAAGACAATGGAGGAGATTTATCAATCTGTCTATGCCAGAAAACTGTTTTCCAACTCCCACTTACGAAAAAGGGCGTGTCCTCGATAAAATGGGGACATGTCTGCACCAGAACGAACACGTGCACCACAAAATTCAGTCTATGACCAGAAAATTCAATATCGGATCAACTTTGCAGACATACAGTTGTGACACGTGTAAAATACAGATTACACATGGCCCACAAATACGACCACTGCAACTCCAGATTGTGGACATAGAAAGAAAATGGAGGATATCCATCCCCAATTTACATAAATTACTGGACTACTACGGCACGCTATCGGGATACAAGGTGAATATGAGCAAAACTGAGGCACTACCTATTAACATCTCGAAAGAGACTCTGGCTCAGCGCCTCTCTTGTTTTAACTACAGATGGCAGACATCCGCCCTGACATACCTTGGGGTTAAGATTTCCACCTCCTATAGAACCCTATTTAACCAAAATTTCCCACCCCTCTATACAGCTTTGAGACAGCTCCTGAACAGATGGGATAAACTGCCCCTCTCGTTCTTTGGCAGGATCGCAGCGGTAAAGATGACAATCCTACCAAAACTCTTATACTACTTTGAAACTCTTCCGGTTCCTATCCCCATGCGCATATTAAAGACCTTTCAGAGTTCTTTGCTACAATTCATTTGGAATCATAAATGCCATAGATTATCTATGGGCCCCATGACCCACACTAGATCAATTTGGGCATGCTGCACCTCAAAATTCAAATTACAGTTGGAGCGCTCTCCAATGACTTCCTTCCTCCTTAACCCGGGACTACGGTCCAGCCTAGAGGGACAAATGATCAAACCATGGCATGACAAATGTTTATTTATATTTGCAGACATAGTGGATTATCAAACGAGGGAGATAATAGACTTCCCAGATCTACAGAACAGGTTCTCCTTACCTTCCTCCTCCCTATTCAGCTATATACAAATCAAATCCTTCCTATTCACTACATATAGGGCAACATCAGTCTCAGTGCCAACCGAGTTTGAAAGACTATGCAAAGCAGGTACCTCTACCGCAGGCCTTATATCAGCAATCTATAAGATATTGTCTGACCCTTACACTAAAGAACCACCCCGTCATAAGTATATGATTAAGTGGGAAAATTTCCTGGGCAGATCCCTACCCCCTCCTGTGTGGAACTCCATATGGGATAGAGCAGCTAACAGTACTGGGCAGCAAAATACCCATGGACCCTGCTACGTATTTACTTAATGTCTTTCCTATGGGTCTGCGGAAACAAAACGCCAAACTTTTACTTCATCTTCTAACAGCGGCAAGATGTCTCATTGCTGCCAAATGGAAACAAGCTGCCCCGCCGTCACGGCTCGATTTAGTTACGCGTATTAAGGAAGTGAGAACAATGGAGCACCTGACGGCGCTTTTACAGAATAGAGTTGACAAATTCGATTTGGTTTGGGCTCCCTGGGATGAGTACTGGTCCAACACATGTCCCCTTGTCTTGTGATTGTAAGTCTAATGTTTCACCTGAAGGCAGGTTTCAGGGGTTCTAAAGTTTATTATATTTCTTATGTTAGGTCGCAGGCTGAGCCAACTGCCTCTAGCCCCCCCCCAGAGGGGATATAGAGATTAGAGAAGTAGATTGCACAATGCTAATGCTCTATTATATGTTCCTCTGACATCCATGTAATGTACTACAGAGTGGGTACATTATATGTTACATGCCTTATGCTATTGTATTCAAAAAAGACAAAATTCTTCAATAAAAATACAGTTGACTAAGAAAGAAAATGGAGGAGATTTATCAATCTGTCTATGCCAGAAAACTGTTTTCCAACTCCCACTTACGAAAAAGGGCGTGTCCTCGATAAAAGGGGGCGTGTCTGCGCCAGAACTAACCTGTGCACCACAAAATTCAGTCTATGACCAGAAAATTCAATATCGTGGTTCAGCAAACTAGAACAACTAATAGGAGGTGCAAAGTACGACTCATCAGTCTTATACTCCACCAGATTAATCATCTAGCACCAGACACAGGGATTAATCTGGTGCAGCAGAGAATTTACTTCTACTCTGCACTGGTCTAAAGACCAACACATTAATACATCTCCCCCAAGGAACGTGTGCAGGTAGCCTTAATGTATATAACAGTTTACTCTTATCGTCTGCACTTAATAAGTTGTCAACTACTACAAGTATTAAGTTAGAATGGGTGGTAACAAGTACAACTTTGTAGTGCTGCAGACCGAGTGTTCCCATTCCAACCAGAATGACTGGCCCTAGACTCTCAAATTCATCTCAATATAACAATAGTAGTAGGTACAGCCATGTAGAAAGCACAAGAAGTTATAGGTAATATTGATATATCTAGCAACATTAGGTACAAATAATGTACAGCACCTCGTGGACCCTATAGGACCCTCGTGTTAGAAGACATACAGGTAATTGTAACATCTTATTTGTCCAAGTTATATCACATTTGGAAACTACATGTCCTGACTATATACATCATAGCTAAATGTAGCTCCCAAATCCAGTGACAAAGAGTTTGTATGTTCTCTGCATGTTTGTGTGTGTTTTCTCCCGGTCCTCCCACAGTCCAAAACATACTGGTAGGTTGATTAGATTGTGAGCCCCATTGGGAACAGGGACTGATTTGGCAAGCTCTGTGCAGCGATGTGTAATCTGTGTGCACTATATAAATAAAGGAATTATTATTATTATAAAGAAGGCTATATGACATGTCCACTGAAATAACGAACCAGAGAAGGGTATATGATGTTAAAATGCATCCTGTAACAGCCACACAAAGCTATAAAAGCAAATACCTCACTGGTAAGGTATACAAGGATAACATTCAGAAGGACAGCATACTACCTGGCGTCCCTCACCGACGCACGTTTCAACCGCAGCTGATCTTTGTCAAGAGGTCATTGTATTTTTGATAAAATTTATGATTAGACTGGTTTTCTCTCTAAAACTTTTTGGGTGTATGGGTGTTAACAAGTTTCACTGACATCTAGCAGAGATATTGAAAATGGTTATAAAACCAAAAGTACCTGTATTATGGAAATCATAGGGCACATATACAAATATAATATTACATTACAGAATGCAAACAGTCATATGGAAAAATAGGAGTGAGGATGAGGAGGTCACACAAGAGGTAAAGTATAATAGTCCGGTCATTCTTTATAAGGGAACAGTATATAATAGTTTAATAAATAAAAATTCTTCTGCTTGAACCAGCCATCAGCCGCAATCTTATATACAAGGTCCAAGGTGAAGGTGAATGCAGAGAAGCCTGGAGCTTGGTATATATTTGGTGTTTGCTGAATAACAGACGGGAGATAGGACATAGGATGGATTAGTAAAGGGAGAGTTGACATTTACTGATGGGTTTTAAGAGCATGTTTAAAACTTTGGAGGTTGAGTATTAGTTTGATAGTCCGGGGAAGGTTATTCCAGAGAATTGGTACAGCTTTGGAGAAGTCCTGGAGCTGTGCATGAGAGGTTCAAATTAAAGTAGAGATTAATTTTATATTACTGGCAGACAGAAGAGTATGTGTTTGGTGACTGAGAAGAGAGATAGGGAGGTGCGGCATTGGGCAGAGTTTTGTGGACAAGGGTTATTATTTTAAACTGAATGCGGATGTAGAAGGGCAACCAGTGCAGTGATTGGCACAGACAGGAGGCATCTCTGAAGCATTTGGTCTGAAAGACATGCCTGGCTGCTGCCTTAAAGGAAACCTACCATTTCAAATGGTAGGTGTACGTTAAGAATAGATTGTAGAAGAGAGAGTGTGTTAAAGAACGATTAGTAGGGCGTTACAATATTCTAGTCGAGAGTGAATCAGAGCAGCAATTAGCATTTTAGATGTTTCAATTGTAAGAAATGGGCGGACTCTGGAGATATTTCTGAGATGCATGCGGCACGACCGAGCGAGAGATTGAATATGTGGTGAATAGGAGAAGTCGGAGTCCAGCACAACCCCAAGACTGTGATCCCACAGACCAAAATAGAGAGGTCAGAGTTGGGTCGGTTAGTAGATGGTGGAAAGATAAGAAGTTCAGTCTTAGAAAGATTAAGTTTCATGAAGAGAGAGGACATGATCTTAAAAACGGCAGAGAGACTATGGCTAATGTTCTGGAGTAAGGCAGGGGTGATGTTATGTGCAGCTTGGTATCATCAGCATAGAGATTATACTGGAATCCAAAATTGCTGATGGTTTGTACGATGTGGGAAGTATAGAGGGAGAAGAGAAAAGGACCTAGGATTGAGGAACCCCAACAGTGAGTGCAAGAGAAAAAGAGAAAAATCCAGAAAAGGAGACACTGAAAGTGCTGTCAGAGAGATGGGAAGAAAAGCTAGAGAGTGCAGTGTCCTTTAGGCCAGTGGAGTGAAGCATCCTGAGGAGGAGCCACATCATCAAACGCTGCGAATAGAACCAGAAGAATGAGAGAATAATCACATTTGGATTTAGCAGTGAGGAGATCATTGTAGACTTTAATAAGAGCGGTTTTAGTGGAAAGCACAGTAAGAAAACCAGATTGTAGGGGGTCAAGGAGGGAGTTAGCTGAGAGAGCGGGTTAGTCCAGAATAGACCAAGCGTTCCAGGAGTTTGGAGATGAAAGAGAGATTTGAAACCAGTCGGTAGTTAGCAGCTCTGGAAGGGTCCAGAGAAGGTCTTTAGTAATTGGGCAACAACAGCATGCTTGAAAGAAGAGGGAACGACACCAGAAGAGAGAGAGAGAGGTTGAAGATTTTAGTGAGGTGAGAAGTGACTGCTGGGGAGAGAGACTGTACGAGATGTGAGGGGAAGGGGTCACTGATGCAGGTAGTGGGGCGAGCAGATGAAAGGAGCCTGGACACTTCTTCTTCTGTAGAAGCAATGAACAGGAGAGATCGCGGCACTTCCGAATAAAACTTGGATCTTTATTTGATAGTAGAGTTAAAACATGGTAGATGAAACAAACATATCGCCTACGCGTTTCGAGCTGTTGTAGCTCTTAGTCATGGCTAACATATGTTGGATCAGGTAAAACTTTTAAAGGAAACTTCCACCAATAGGGTTTGGGGGCGTTGATTGGTCATGTGGTGTGTCACGTCAGAAGGAAGCGGCACGTCATAGGAGGGCGTGTATGTGTATCACGGGACCGACTCGCCTCGAAGGGCGTATTACGGTCACGTGGTAGCCGCGTCATAAGAGGCGTGTTTACACCACATGATCAACTTGAAAAGGGGCGCTGCACGGTCATGTGATATATATCAACTTCGGAAAGGATATCCATACAACAGTGTAAGTCAAACAGATATACTGTACAGTATTACATCAAAAATTCAGGACCGGTAACACCACTTTAAAACCCTTAAAGGGGATTTGTTATTTACAACCATATTTCAAAAGATATCACTAGCACAAAAGACATATAAGGTAACTCTAAAATGAATGGAATGTAAAGGCAAGAGGAGATTACACTCTATATAAAGGAGAGAAGGATAGACCACGGAAACTCTCAACAAGTGTGCAAACATATAAGATTTAGGATGACACATTCCTTATGATATAATCAATAGAAATGTGTAAGGTCTGTTCTGTAGTTCAAACCCTGAGGGAACCTGCTGCCCAGTTTGAAGATCCATAGGGCTTCCCTTTGTAATAGAATTTTTCTTTTATTACCTCCTCTTTTTGGGGAAAATATTTTTTCTATGCCATAAAAGCGTAATGAGGAAGTTACTCCTGCATGTACACTGGCAAAGTGTTTAGAAGCTCCGGACATATTTGTCTGTATTGGTTTCGTACTATCCCTCAAATGCTCAGCTATTCTCGTTTTGAGTTTACGTGAAGTCGATCCTATGTAAAGTAAATTGCATATAGTACACTCAATCACATATACAACAAACTTTGAATCACAGTTGATAAATGATTTTATGTAAAATTTCTCCAATGTATTACATGATAAAAAGTAATCTGTACGTTTAGTGTACACACAAACATTACAGCGGTTCGTGCCGCAGCGGTGGAAACCTGTGGTGTTAAGCCAGCTGCTCTCTTTAGATTGGTGGCTTGAAAATAAACTGGGTGAAAGGATGGAACCCAGGGTCGATCCTTTTTTCGACACAAAGTTACATCCTTCTTTCAGAATTTCATTAAGTTTATCATCCTGATAAAGAATTGGGAGATTTCTTTTGAGGATGTTAGTAATTTGTTTGTAGTTTACACTATATTTAGTGGAAAAGGTGACTTTGGATCTGTTGTAATTTTCAGAATCCTTCCTTTTATGAAGGAGGTCAGTTCGATTTTTATTGTTTCCTATCTGGAAACCCCTTTTAATCATCCATCCTGGATATTCGCGGGCCGCTAGTCTCTGACTCAACATTTTAGCTTGAGATGTAAAATCTATTTGTTCTGTACATGCTCTTTTTAGTCTTGTAAATTCCCCAGTAGGGATTGACTTAATGGTATGTAGTGGATGGCTACTAGATGCATTGAGTAGTGCGTTACCGGCTGTGGGTTTCCTATACAGTGTAGTTATAACCCTTCCCTCAGAGGGGCAACCTTTTAGTGTAATATCCAAAAACGGGATCTCAATTGGATTAGTATCAAAGGTAAAAGTGAGGTTTACATTGTTATGGTTCAGATAGGAAACAAAGTCTGGCACGGACGGCACACCTCCCGACCACACCATCAGTATGTCGTCGATGTACCGTCCGTACCAGACAACGCTCCCCCTGAACGGGTTATGATCAGAGTATATGAATTCCTCCTCCCACCACGACATAAAGAGATTTGCTAAAGAGGGCGAAAAACGGGCCCCCATAGGTGATCCTCTAATTTGGAGGAAAAAGGTTTCATCAAACATGAAATAGTTGTGGGAGAGGAGGAATTTAGTAACATCGATAATAAATTCGCATAATTCAACAGTATAAGGACTAAATTTGTAGAGGAAATGTGCCAGTGCTGTAACGGCTAGATCATGGGGGATGGAACTATAAAGAGCATTTACATCACATGTGACCCAAATAAAATCATTTTTCCAGGTGAAGTTTTCAAAGGATTTCAAGACCTCCTTGGTGTCCTTAAGATGACCTGGAAGTGTTGTAACCAAAGGTTGGAGTAGAGTGTCCACCCACTCACACAATCTTTCATTGAGGGATCCTATCCCAGATATAATGGGTCTAAGTGGGGGAGGGAAGACTTCTTTGTGTATCTTTGGTAACCCATGGAAAATGGGAATGACTGGGTCCGAAGGACACAAATAGTTTAAATGTTTGTCTGAAATGATGCCTAGGTCGATACCCTCTTGTATAATGCTTTTTAGTTGATTAGAGAAAATGGATGTAGGGTCATTTTTCAGTTTCCTATATGTGAATGTGTCGTCAAGGATATTTATAGCCAGAGCCCTATATAGGTCTTTGTCCATGGCGACAACCTTGCCCCCTTTATCGGCCATTCTAATCAATATGTTGTCGTTAGACTTCAAGAGATGTAAGGCCCGTTTGAGTTTGGGGGTCAAGTTGTCGTCATAGTGTATCTCTTGAGAGTGGTGTAGCTGTAGAAGATCTCGTTCTACTGCGGATTGAAAATGATCCATAGCAGGAACTCTGGAATTGACGGGGTAAAAATCAGGATTTGGGACATGTAGAGGGATTGTGTGTGTATTTCTATCTGTGTCGGTTCTAGTAACCATGCTATTCAAGTTTAATAACACACATTGATCGGAAAACTCTAGACCATTATAATCATTGGTGATACTAGTTTGAACCTCCATTGTGTTGTTCTCAAAACCTTCGTTACAATCAAAAAAATGACGTTTAATTGTCAGGGATCGCACAAATCTGTTCACATTTAAAATTGTGTGGAATAAATCAAATTTTCTACTGGGGACCAATTTAGACCATCTTCTAACCTTAATCTGATCTGACGAGAATACCAGCAGACAAATTGAGGCCCACCACAAATATAACAGGAGTTCCACAAAAATGGGACAAAACATTATCTGATTGTTCATCTCGTTATTGAAATTAATAATACAGGAGGAAACATCCAATTGGGAAATGCTGAGAATGAAATCACTGCAATGGAAATCAATGGAAGCTCTTGTGATACTAACGATTACCAACTCCAATATAATGTCTATGCTAGAATGAATCACTCAAAAAAACATCAATAGTGGAACCCAAAGAAAAAATTCTTAGAGTTCGGTAGGATTATTCCTCAGGACATATTTATACCAAGATTGACGGTGCCCATCACACCACGTTCCATCTTAAAAAGAAAATAAAGGAAAAATAACCAGAGAGACCCGGCAAGAGTTTTTCATTCAGCTCTACAGATCCGGATTCAGACTTTCTACATTTGATTCGGACAATCTTGTGCATCAATACATCTACAGTCTGAAAGGCTCCAAAAAACGAAACGCAGACGGAAAAGCTAGACGGTACCGCCCGCTTCAACCAAGAAGGATTATCCTACGCACAAAAAGAAGGGACAGACTAACATCATATGCTAGTATTCCTCCCAATTTGTCTGCCTGTGTATTCTCGTCAGATCAAGTAAGCTGTTAGAAAGAGGTCTCAATTTGTCCCCAGTAGAAAATTTGATTTATTCCACACAATTTAGATGTGAACAATTTGTGCGATCCCTGACAATTAAACGTCATTTTTTTTTGATTGTACTTGTTTTTGAGAACAACACAATGGAGGTCTCAACTAGTATCACCAATGATTATATGGTCTAGAGTTTTCCGCTCAATGTGTTATTAAACTTGAAAGCATGTTACTAGAACCGACACAGATAGAAATACACACCAATCCCTCTACAGTCCCAATCCTGATTTTTAACCCCCGTTCATTCCATAGTTTCCTGCTATGGATCATTTTTCAATCCCACGAGAACGAGATCTTCTACGGCTACCCACTCTCAAGAGATACCTATGACGACAACTTGACCCCAAAACTCAAACGGGCCTTACATCTCTTGAAGTCTAACGACACATATTGATTAGAAGGCCGATAAAGGGAAGGTTGTCGCCATGGACAAAGACCTCATAGAGGGCTCTGGCTATAATATCCTTGACGAACACATTCACATATAGGAACTGAAAATGACCCTACATCCATTTCTCTAATCACTAAAAAGCATTAACAAGAGGGTAATCGACCTAGGCATCATTTCTACGAACATTTAAACTATTTTGTGTCCTTCGGACCCAGTCATTCCCATTTTCCATGGGGTTACCAAAGATACACAAAGATTCTTCCCTCCCCCACTTAGACCCATTATATCTGGGATAGGATCCCTCAATGAAAGATTGTGTGAGTGGGTGACACTCTACTCCAACCTTGGTTACAACCTTCCGGTCATCTTAAGACACCAGGAGGTCTTGAAATCCTTTGAAAACTTCACCTGGAAAAATATTTTATTTGGGTCAACATTTGATGTAAATGCTCTTTATAGTTCCATCCCCCATGATCTAGCCGTCAGCACTGGCACATTTCCTCTATACAATTTAGTCCTTATACGGTTGAATAGTGCGAATTTATTATCGATGTTACTAAATTCCTCCTCTCCCACAACTATTTCATGTTTGATGAAACCTTTTCCTCCTCCAAATTAGAGGATCACCTATTGGGGGCCCGTTTTTCGCCCTCTTAGGCAAATCTCTTATGTCGTGGTGGGAGGAGGATTCATATACTCTGATCATAACCCGTTCAGTGGGGACGTTGTCTGGTACGGAGTACATAACAATCGACGACTACTGATGGTGTGGTCGGGAGGTGTGCCCCGTGCCAGACTGTTTTTCCTATCTGAACCATAACAATGTAAACCTCACTTTTACCTTTGATACTAATCCAATTGAGATCCCGTTTTTGGATATTACACTAAAGGTTGCCCCTCTGAGGGAAGGGTTATAACTACAACTGTATGGAACCCACAGCCGGTAACGCACTACTCAATGCATCTAGTAGCCATCCACCTACTACCATTAATCAATCCTACTGGGGAATTTACAAGACTAAAAGAGCATTACAGAAACAAATAGATGTTTACATCTCAAGCTAAAAATGTTGAGTCACGAGACTGGGGGGATCTCCGCGAGTAAATCCGGTATGATTTAAAGCGGGGGTTTACAACACAATAAAAAGAAAAAGGAAAAATGACCTCAAAAGGTAAAAATAATCGAAAAACTGAAAAAAGCACGCAGATCATGTCGATAGACATAGTGTGTATTCTTACATTACAACAGATTCCCAAAGTCACCTTTTCCACTAATATAGTGTAAACTACAAACAAATTACTAACATCCACTCAAAGAATCTCCCATTCTTTATCAGGATGATAAACTAATGAAATTCTGAAAGAAGGATGTAACTTTGTGTCGAAAAAGGACGACCCTGGGTTCCTCTTTCACCCAGTTTATTTCACCACCAATCTAAAGAGAGCAGCTGGCTTACACCACAGTTTCCACCGCTGCGGCACGAACCGCTTAATGTTTGTGTGTCCACTAACGTACAGATTACTTTTTTCATGTATACATTGGAGAAATTTACATAAAATCATTTATCAACTGTGATTCAAAGTTTGTTGTATATGTGATTGAGTGTACTATATGCACTTTACTTTTACATAGGATCGACTTCACGTAACTCAAACGAGAATAGCTGAGCATTTGAGGGATAGTACGAAACCAATACAGACAAATATGTCCGGAGCTTCTAACCACACTTTGCCAGTGTTACATGCAGGAGTAACTTCCTCATTACGCTTTTATGGCATAGAAAAATATTTTCCCCAAAAAGAAGGTAATAAAAGAAAAATTCTATTACAGGGAAGCCCTATGGATCTTCAAACTGGGCAGCAGGTTCCCTCGGGTTTTAACTACAGAACAGACCTTACACATTTCTATTGATTATATCATAAGGAATGTGTCATCCTAAATCTTATATGTTTGCACACTTTTTGAGATTTTCCGGGTCTATCCTTCTCTCCTTTATATAGAGTGTAATCTCCTCGTGCCTTACATTCCACATTTTAGAGTACCTATATCATTGTATTCTCGTCTTTTTGTCTAGTGATATCTTTTGAATTGTTGTAATAACAAATCCCCTTTAAGGGTTTTAAGTGGTGTACGGTCCTGAATTTTTGATGTAATACTGTACAGTATATCTGTTTGAACTTACACGTTGATGATATCCTTTCCAAGTTGATATATATCACAGACCGTGCAGCGCCCCTTTTCAAGTTGATCATGTGGTGTAAACACGCCTCTTATGACGCGGCTACCACGTGACCGTAATACGCCCTTCAGGCGAGTCGGTCCCGTGATACACATACACGCCCTCCTATGACGTGCCGCTTCCTCTGACGTGACACACCACATGCCAATCACGCCACCCAAACCCTATGGTGAAGTTTCCTTTAAAAGTTTTACCTGATCCAACATATGTTAGCCATGACTAAGAGCTACAACAGCTCGAAACGCGAGGCTATTGTTTTCATCACGCTTTTAACTCTAGCTCACGATAAAGATCCAAGTTTTATTCGGAAGTGCCGCGATCTCTCCTGTTCATTGCTTCTACTTCATACCTGCAATCCTAGCAGGCAACGCGGTTTGCACTCCCAGCGTGTTAAATACACGTGAAAATTTCCATTTCCAGGCTTTTACAAGCAACCATCCACATTGAACCAGGTGAGCTGCACAAACTTTACTTTTTACTACTTCTTCTTCTGTGACTGGCTCAATGGAAGAGAGTGAACAGAGTGAGGTACTGGAGGGAAGGGAATTAATAGAATGAGTGGATTGAGAAACTATTTCCTGGCGAGGGCAAACAATTTTATCTTTAAAGTAGGTGGCCAGATCTTCAGCCTCAAGGACTGTGACAAGTGGCTGTACCTTTGGTGTTAGTAAGGAGTGAAAAAGTATCAAAAAGCCTTTTGTTGTTAGAAAAGGGGGATATTAGATTGGTGAAATAGACCTATTTAGCAAGGGCAGAGTTATAGGTTTTGAGCATAAATGTGAAATGTAGAAAATCTGTAAATGTGTGCAATTTTCTCCACAGACATTCAGCAATCCTAGACTACTACCAAAGGAAACAAGTTTTGTCTTTGTGCCAAGGTTGCCTGCGCCTGTGTTGAAAATTTTGGATAGAGATTAGTGCAATCTTATCTAGGGCGCTTCTGACAGTATGATTATAATGGTTAGTAGCCAGGTTTGGACAGGACCTGTAAGGTTCTGTGAGTTGGTGAGCATCAATGGCACATGAGTTCCATTATGAACAGTGGCTGTAGGGTTTCTGAGAAGTTGACGGATTATTGAAAGTAAAAGAAGGTTATGGTCTATGGTTATGGTTGGAAAGTGAGGGAGCCAAAAGGCAAAGTGGTCAAAGAACTAGCAGGGTGAGCCAGGAGAACGGAATACTACAGCCACATGAAGAGAGAATGGGCGGAAAAGTATGAGGGAGTGAACCTCAAAAGATGGGAAAGTGAAAGAGGGTACAGGAGAAATGACCTGGAAGGTGCAACGTGGAGAGAGGAGTATGCCTACTCCTCCTCCCTGCCTATTCTCAGGTCTGGAGCAGTGAGAAAAATGAAAGCCACCATAAGACAAAGCCGTGTGGGAGGCCTGCTCTATCCATGTTTCAGTATTGGCCTGCAGGTCAAAGGACTGAGAAAGAAAAAGGTAATGAACATATTCTAGTTTATTGCACATAGAGCGGGCATTCCATAGCGCACATTTAAAAGGGGTTACAGGTGGAGGAGGAGAAAAGGAGATACACTGAATCTTGACAAGATTACCAGGATTTCTGTGTGAAGTGTTAAAATAAGCAGAAGTTGGGTTAGGAGAGATGTGCCCTGCAGCAAGCAGGAGGAGAAAGAGAAGAGCTAAAGATGCTTGAGAGATTTATAAGAATTTCTTTCTTTCTTCATAGTTTCTTATACGTGCATATATATTATGAGTTCAAGTGTGAACATGTATTATGGTGTGAATGCTTTTCATATGCACCAGGGCTGGGATTGGACCTAGAAATCTTGTTCATGCGTCGGGAGCATTTCCCTGGATGCTAGCAGTATTGCTTCAGCTATACAGTACAGCATCATAGTACAGCACTGTGTACAGGAGAACTGTGGTAATTCTGAAGCTCACACCATGGATTGTAGGTGTATGTTATGTCCATGTAGTTATACTATGTATGATGCAGACTTTCCTGCAGAGTGAATTCTGCTCAGTGATTTGGAAGCGATTGTGGTCCTTCAGGGAACGTGTTTATTTTTAGTCTGCCTGTGGATCAGTCGCAATTGCCCAGCGCCGTTCTCTCTCTTCTCAGCCATCCTTATTCTCAGGTAGGAGCAGCACAGGCAGATCTGACAGCCGGGGAGACTG
This sequence comes from Engystomops pustulosus, assembly GCA_019512145.1. Taxonomy (NCBI): domain Eukaryota; kingdom Metazoa; phylum Chordata; class Amphibia; order Anura; family Leptodactylidae; genus Engystomops; species Engystomops pustulosus. Next base: position 57,653,942 of record CM033647.1, read on the forward strand.
CAGCTAATTGGAATACATTTAGGAGAGGAGGATGAATAACATTTAGGTTAATAAGAATAAAACTGCAAATAAATCTTGTACTGGTTGGCATAACAAGGTCACCCAATGAGGGGTGCAGGCAAGTCTAGGGGTTATCTCATTTGTGGGAGGGGGATGACATGTCTTGTTTGATCTTGCTTTTTCCCCAGCAGATAAGCGGCTTTAGAATAATGGTGGCTAACACATTCTCCTTTGGCCAGGCCAAACATGCTTTGGGTGAAGTAGGGAGCTGCAAAGCCAGGGGTCTATAGAACTAGTGATAGATAATTCCCAAACGAGCCGCCTCTAAAAGCCGGGTCCATCAGCTGAATGACAGGAGCTGGCTATTGCCTGATGTCTCACTTACCACCACCCCAAACTAGATAACCATGCCACTTATCTTGTGACCATGCCCCCTTAAAATTTTGGGTTAAAAGTGGAATGAGGATGAGTAGCTAACTACTGGAAAACCTTAATCTATATCATTACATAAAGAAACATTCTTTTAAGTACAAGTTTATTTATGAAAGCAACATTTCTAGTCCCAGCAGTGTTGAAAATCTGAATTGCAAGACAGAGACTCCATACTACCATTTCACTATAGGGATTTTCGTTTCTGTGATCATATTCTGACTTCTAACCAAATGGTCCATTGGCCCTCAGAAAATGTGGAGGCCCATGTGTGTGTGCTTGGGCTTGCGGCACAATTTGAAAGTTAAATCATGTGCTCAGTCCGAATCAGACGGACTGTCTGACGACATGCCCCCTAATGTGTGTTGTGTGTCTGTGCGCCAAAATCCCAGCACACACTCTTTTTAAATAACCGTGCAAGCCGTGTAATCCCCGAAAAAGGTGAACAGTCCGACGAAAGTGAGCAGTGTGACCCTTAGTAAATGAGCCCCACTGTTGTAATGTTGCCCCAACAACAGCACCACGGAGTGCCAAATCATAGTCTTACCATACTATGTTTATGTAATAACGCCATACAGTTCCTAAGTGACACCTCTACCTTTTTGTTTAGACCTTTTTGGGAGCAGGGTTGTGTGAGCTAAATGGCACTGTTATACATCTGTCTAGCTATACGTCTACACTCAGGGAGAGATTTACCAGTGTGTCGCACAGTAGACAAGTGCAGAGTGTGACTATCTAAACTGTCTGGTCGATTATAAATCTTGTGTAGTATAAGGCTATATTCACACTGCCACAAGGGGGACGTAGATGCGGCCGACGTGTACGTCCCCTATAGACGGCAATGGGCGCATGTGCAGCACCGTACCGCTCCGTACCCAGGAAAAAGATAGGACATGTCCTATCTTTCCCCGTATTACGGCGCCGTGCACCATACACCCCAATGGAATGGGGCAGGGGTGAGCAGCGCTCACCTCACTCCCCGCACGCTTCTGTCTGCCCACCATGCTATGGTACGGTGGTCAACGGCAGCGTGAATATAGCCTAAGACTGTAGAGTCGTACTTTGCACCATATATAAGCTGGCGTTGTTTAATGCACCAAATTAATCCATTTTTTGGCTCACGGACTTTTGGAGTGGAAACATGCCCCCTATTCAGAGGTCATGCACCTACAACCTTGAATAAAGGTGATGCAAGGTATTTTGGTGCAGATTACTCCAGAATTCTGTGCCAATAGCTTGATCTCCCCCATAGTGTCCAAGGCCCCAGAGAATTTATTGATGTGTAACAATGTAGTTCATGCTGGCAGAATATGCTGAGATCTGTAGTACACAGCTGGAGAATAACAGGTCTGCCTTTATTGTAGGTCTTTGCACGTGGTAATGCAATTTTACTCAGTCCGAGTAGATCAATATTTGCTTCCAAAGTTCAATCCGGATGTGACTGTAGATACATATTTTGCTTTATTGTCCTTTTGAAGACTAATTGAGTGGAGCAAATCCCCTGGTAAATGCTGAATGTTATATGTACGCAGATTCCATGCAGACCTTGGTGTCTCCATGGTTACAGACTCCAAACAAGCCCAGTGTCCCGCCAGCAAGTACTTTATGTGTTACATTACATTCACTGCCTTTCTCTTCATATTCTATAGACAGTAGGAGAGGGGCTGGGGTAACCTATGACAGCAGGAACATATAGATTTACATGAGGGCTGCATACACAAGATGAAAGAGAATTTGATCAAGATTTATATTGATTCTTTATTATTACTGTACTACAGTAATAAAAGTTTGCAGATGTCAACACACTAATGACAATGACAATATATTATTATTTTTGTATTTTTCTTTTCCATTATGCATTATTATTGTCCATCATGTGTAGTTTCCTCCTTTTTTGTGGAGTTGGCTCCTTTCACTTATAGTAAGTACTAGTGACATCTCGTCCCCTGTGATGCCAAAGATAGAAGTTGGCACATCATTTTAGAGAACCCTTCTACACCCACTTAATGAGCGGATAACAAAGAGAGCAGACATATTCAGTGTCAGCAGTTTATCCTGCTGTGCTGACAGGAGGCTACAAACATCTCCAAGCGTCAATGACTGCGGAGGGGACTGTTTATCTATGGGGAGTACACATAATAGAGGAGGGAGGGGAGTCTGTCCCGCTTCTGATGTAAGTAGGTGAAGTGGAGGAATGAACTGGGTGACAATAAGTATGGCCACCATCTCCCACTCAGATTCTCACCCAGCTTTTCCAGTTTTCTCAATAGAAAATCATTTTCCTTTCAGGAGTTTGAACAGGGGAGGGGGACTCTCTGCACTGCAGAGATATTGGGGCTCATTTACTTACCCGGTCCAGTTGCGATCCGGCGGCGCGTTGTCCGACGTGGATTTGGGTTCTGCCGAGATTCACTAAGGTTGTGCGCCCGATATCCACCAGGTGTCGCTGCTGTGCCGAGGTCCGCAGGAGTTCACCTGCTTCTTCCCGGTACATGTGAGTGCTTGATCTTGCAGCACAATTTGGTTTTTAAATTTTCCGAAAATTTCCGAAAATTTTTCGGCCACGCCCCCGATTTCTGCATTCTGATTGCACTGCAATCCGATCGGGTGCGGCAAAATCCTGTCTGAATTAGGAAAAATTCGGGAAACCCGACGAATGTGCGGCCGCGGAGCCCTTCGTAAATGAGCCCCATCATCACCCAGCTTTCCAATTATAAAACGAATGGAATTAAGAGCAGCCCATGTGCTATACCAGTGGTCTCTAAGCTAGAACTCTGTAAGGCTAGGTTCACACTACTGTCAGGATTTCCGTTTATTTATCTCTGTTACAAAAAGATAACGAATGGTAAATAAAAGGTAACACAACAATACAAACACTTTACTTTCACTTTCAAGATGTTGATCTATAGCTTCTATATCTGTATATCTATCCATTCCTCAAATATATCTGTCTGTCTATCACTCATAGATGTCATGTATAGATTTTTCATTTCTACCTACCTATCGATCTCGCTTGCCTGTTATCTACTCATCTATCTACCTATTGATCTGCTTACCTATCCTTCTCTCTATACCTCACGTTTATCTATAATCTATCCATCATCAATTTTTTATCTATATATTAACTATTAACTTCATCTAAAAAAACATAAAAACTGACACTTCGTATGCATTGACTTCAATTCAAAAGATAACTTAAAGAAAACCTACCATTTGATTTGATGCATTATGAACCAAACATACCTTGAGAATGTTGTAGCTACACTGATGCAGGATTATATGTTTAATCCCTGAGTTGAGTGGTTTTGCTGAAAAAACAATTATAAAAATAAGGACCTTGGGAAAGCTGAATCCACATTACACACTGAGCTTTCTGAACAACCAAGACAGGACTAATCAACCTGAGCAGGATCACTTATACACAGCAGCTGGGGGGATGGTGCAGCAATTGATTATTCTGCCTGGCAGGGAGAACAGTAATTACATCATCCTCTGGTGAAGTGCCTAACTAATGTGAAAGGAAAAGCTCAGAGCCTAGGCACAGAAGCCACAGAGCTTCATTGTCATCATTGTATAATTGTTTATTCGGCAAAACCACTCAGCTCAGGAATTAAGATCCTGCAAGATACACTGATCCTGCATCAGTTTAGCTACAGCATTCTCAAAGTAAGTTTGGTTCATAATGCATGAAATCAAATGGTAGGTTTTCGTAAATGTCATCTGTTATGGTGAGTTAGGCATCATCTGAATATTTTTTTTTTTTATGGAAAAAAGTACTTCAAACTCCATAATCTTTTTCCGTACAAAAAAATCAAAGAAAAACAGATGACAATGGAAAATATCAGGAAGGCGCTGTTTTTGACTCGCACGGAGATCCAGTGTAAAAATGAGCTACTTTATTATAAAAAGATTGCGGCACGTTTCGGCTCTGGACTGGAGCTTTCGTCAGGCATAACATAACACAAGTAACACGCTGAAATGCGTCGCGATCTTTTTATAAGTAAGTAGTTCATTTTTACGACGAATCTCCATGCGAGTCAAAAACAGCGTCTTCCTGATATCTCCTCCGGGTTGCTACTCATCTGCTCCACACCATTCCGGGATCCTGGTTCCTTGCCGAACGTGGTCACCTAGGATCGGCAGCTGGACTCCTTTTCTTGGAAAATGCCTTTTATCATCTGAATTCAGGCGAGAGTCCAGATTTACAGTGAAATTTTTACCATTTATATTTAACTATACCACCTGATAGTTGCACTTTTTTCTTTTGTCCATCTTGCACCCTTGCTTTCTTGATACCTTGGGGTGCTCTGGTTTTCCTCCAGCCCTCCATCCCAGGTTCTGCTAACAGATGACATTAAAAATTGCATTGATTTAAATGAGATCTATAACGGATCCGTTCAATTTCAGTTTCTTACTTTTTTAAGCAGAAAAAGAAATATGAACGGTAGTGTGAACTGAGCCTAACTGGGACTACAACACTCATCATACCCTGGCAGCTTGTTATGAATGGCTAGATGATTCATGCAGTAAGAGGTACTAAAAGCCAACCATGAACAATAAGCTACTGAAAAGTTACTGGAAGAATGGAAGGGTTTTTTTCAGACACATTCTTGGTTAGATGTTTAGCCAAGCAGAAAGTGAACAGGGCAGGTCCAAAGGCTTCCTTACGACAATGGTCTTTTAAACTTTCTTAAAGAGACAACAGCTCTGTATGCAAAGATGCATAATAAACCTAAAAACATCCTCCTACTGGGGTATGAGTAATATATCAATTCATCCAGGGCTGCCTGGTGCATGAATTAATTGAATACAGTATAGACAGGAACGAAGTGGATATAGATCTTTACCACTAGATTTATACAGATTTATATTCTTGGTAGAAACTTTACCTTATTTGCTGGAATACAGCATATTACCCTCTTCTTTAATCATCTCACATAGTATAATGCCTCCCTAATTGGACCTAAGGATCCTTTTTTATGGTCCTCTCCAAACCCCTTTTAGATAAACAGCCCCAAACTTCACTATTGTGCTGTCAGGACATACCACTCCCTCTCCAGGACAGCGGTACAGCATTCAAAACCTGGAATTGTCTTGCTGAATCCAGGATAGTGGAAAGGTAGGTTGCTGTATGTCTTCTTGATGTTTGTAGCCTCTGAAGCTTTTAGGTCAGTGCATTCTCTGAACAACTTTGCATCTTGATAACAGTGACACCTGCAGGCCAAGTGAGGTACTACATACTCCTTGATCCTATGCATAAGATTTGTAACATCTGACATCCCTCCACTGGAATAATTATTTTCTCCACCACCGCTTGACATTTCCTTATTTGTCCTTTTCATTTACTCGCACTCAGTTTTAGTCATGGTATCTTGAGACTTGCAAACTGCAGAAATTTGTTTCCACAACAAGATTTAGTATCTGTTATTAGAATCTTGCATTGGATGTGCAATATTATCTCCACAGTATGGGCCTGGAATGTGACATTATGTGCGGCGAATTTATCTGAATGAAAACGGGATTAGTTGTGAGGCATGACATCAGATTATGTATTATGTTGTTTTAAGATATTTAACATTGGATGAGCACTTCCCCCACTTTAAGCTCTGTTTCTTCTTTAAAGAAATGGAAGCCTGAAAAAATTATAAATTGTAAATTAAAAAATAAAAAAAAATTCTTTTAAATGTTTGTTCTTTTCTTGATCTAAGGATTTAGGCCAGAAGTGAACACCATTAATTGGTCCAAAGGCCTCACTAGATACACCAACAACCACAATACAGTACAAAATGCAGAATATTGTTGGTTCACTCTGTTTCTGGGAATGCTTAGTAGTAAACAGTATGACCAGTATTTAGTGTAGCTCCTATGTGGTTTGCCATAAAATTTTACAAAACACATGAATGTCAGTCAGTATTGTCTGGTTATGCAGTGATATATCTTCCTGTTCCACTTTAAAGGACATCTACCATCAGGATTATGGATTAGAAACCTAGTACTCCTACATACTGGTGTGTGCCCCCATTGTCAGGATCCGCTATTCTTTAAGCTTTTTATGCCTTTGTTTTTACGTAAAAAGGGTTCAAAATGAGCCCGAGGGGCTCCACACTCCATAGAAGTTAATGGAGCCCTGAGCCCCTCAATCTCGTTTGCACAGTTTTTAAAGCATATTTTCTTAAAAATCAAGGGCATAAAAAGTTAAAAGAAGAGTGGATCCGGACAAAGGGGGCACACACCAGTATGTAAGTGTACTAGGTTTATAATCCATAATCCTGATGGTAGATGTCCTTTAATTGTTAATAAAGTGTAAATATATTGGTAGATTGCTTTAAATGCAGTTCCAAATGGATTTGTTGATCAAGAGGATAGAAAAGCTGGGTACAAAATCTGTGTATGGGCTGACTAATCACCCAGCTTTCCTATAACCAGAAGAGGCTGCTTAAATATTCTCCTGCTTTTTACTAAATACGAAGACCATCCTCTGTGATAAAATACTATTTTCCACCCCAAAGTACTGTGAAATCGTATTTCATCAATGTTATCACTGTCATCATTTTTCAGCTTTTCTAAGATCTTTAAAGGGATGGTGACTGTGGCAACAAAATCTGTTTTTTCCCAATAATTCTTGGATATGTGTATTATTTTCCTTCCCAGGCTGGGTCAGGACCTTCATTCTGACTGTTTCCATGGTAACACATATCTTCTGAGCCAGGGCCTGATGAACATGGGGAAAACAACAGCACCAACCTTATAGGGACATGTGTATGGGAATGTTCCCTTCTGATGTGCTTATAAATAAGTGCAGGCTCCTGCCCATCATCATCATCATCTACCCTGCAGTCTATGACAAACACAGAAACATTCTTTCCCCTGTCAGCCATCACATATTGTAAAATAGAATCCTTACTTCCTACTTTCTGGAGGCTAAGATTGTCCTTTTATGAGGACTTATATAAGTATGTGAAGGGTTAAATCCAAATACATGCAACCGCGTCATCCTTTTAGAGCAAACAACGCCTCAGTTTTGGTAAAACATCCGGCTGCAGTGTGCAAACATTGGCCCCAGCAAAGGATTATGGGAGAGCAACGTAAATAGATATCAGTTATACAGAGTCCACATGTCTGATGTGTACTCATTTAAAGGGGACACGCATAACAAAGGATATAGATCTTACCTGTGTAGGATGTAATAGGAGCAGTATTATAGTAGTTATATTCTTGTACATAGGAGCAGTATTATAGTAGTTATATTCTTGTACATAGGAAGCAGTATTATAGTAGTTATATTCTTGTACATAGGAGCAGTACTATAGTAGTTATATTCTTGTACATAGGAAGCAGTATTTTAGTAGCTATATTCTTGTACATAGGGGGCAGTATTATAGTAGTTATATTCCTGTACATAGGAGCAGTACTATAGTAGTTATTTTCTTGTACATAGGGGACAGTATTATAGTAGTTATATTCTTGTACATAGGAGGCAGTATTATAGTAGTTATATTCTTGTACATAGGGGGTAGTATTATAGTAGTTACATTATTGTACATAGGGTACAGTATTATAGTAGTTATATTCTTGCACATAGGGGGCAGTATTATAGTAGTTATATTCTTGTACATAGGGGGCAGTATTATAGTAGTTATATCCTTGTACATAGGAGCCAGTATTATAGTAGTTATATTCTTGTACATAGGGGGCAGTATTATAGCAGTTATATTCTTGTACATAGGGGCAGTATTATAGTAGTTATATTCTTGTACATAGGGGGCAGTATTATAGTAATTACATTCTTGTACATAAGAGCAGTACTATAGTAGTTATATTCTTGTACATAAGAACAGTATTTTAGTAGCTATATTCTTGTACACCGGGGTCAGTATTATAGTAGTTATATTCTTGTACACAGGGGGCAGTATTATAGTAGTTATATTCTTGTACCTAGGGGGCAGTATTATAGTAATTACATTCTTGTACATAAGGGCAGTATTATAGTAGTTATATTCCTGTACATAGGAGCAGTACTATAGTAGTTATATTCTTGTACATAGGGGACAGTATTATAGTAGTTATATTATTGTACATAGGGTACAGTATTATAGTAGTTATATTCTTGTACATAGGGGACAGTATTATAGTAGGTATATTCTTGTAAATAGGGGGCAGTATTATAGTAGTTATATTCTTGTACATAGGGGTCAGTATTATAGTAGTTATATTCTTGTACATAGGGGCTGTATTATAGTAGTTATATTCTTGTACTTATGGGTCAGTATTACAGTAGCTATATTCTTGAACATAGGGAGCAGTATTATAGTAGGTATATTCTTGTACATGGGGGGCAGTATTTTAGTAGTTATATTCTTGTACATATGTGGCAGTATTATAGTAGTTATATTCTTGTACATAGGAGCAGTATTGTAGTAGTTATATTCTTGTACATAGGGGGCAGTATTATAGTAGTTATATTCTGGTACATAGTTGACAATATTATAGTTGTTATATTCTTGTTAATAGGGAACAGTATTATAGTAGTTATATTCTTGTACATAGGGGGCTGTATTATAGCAGTTATATTCTTGTACATAGGGGGCAGTATTATAGTAGTTATATTCTTGTACATAGGGGGCAGTATTATCATAGTTATATTCTTGTACATAGGGGGCAGTATTATCATAGTTATATTCTTCTACATAGGGGGCAGTATTATAATAGTTATATTCTTGTACATTGAGGAAGTATTATAGTAGTTATACTCTTGTGTATTTGGTACAGTATTATAGTAGTTCTTGTACATTGGGGGCAGTATAATCACAGAACAAAGCCCGTTCCTGGGTAATGGGAACATAAATGTTGGGTATCCTGAGGCATGGTGTGAAGGTCAGAGTAAATAATTGATAGTATGTAGTTTATAGTGTCTTCTCTGTATCCATGTTATAATAGGTTGTGTTGCCCTTTTATAGCCGGCTCAGCTCTGCTGTGTCCTGTGCACGCAGCTGCTTATTTTCTGTAGCAGTGTGACAGCTACTATCAGCCCGTTTGTCCCCATTGCACTAATTACTATTACATAAGAGATGAGTTCCTGTAGCATTTATAGAGCAGAGGATCCTGGGAGCTGCTCCACTTTATTAATGTGCAGTAGCAATATTGTCTCTACTCATTAACCCTGATATATAAACAGCGAGGTCGGTGCTGGCTGCACATGGTCTGTGACTGGTGTTGCACAGCTATGGTGTATCACTGGGTGTGGATGCCCTGATTAAAAGCTCCCTTCTACATGGGCAGGGTTACAGCGGGTGTACATTAATGTATGGTATTTACCTGGCTGACAACACCTTCATTCCAGGCACATTACTTGTGCACATTACATCTCTGCTGCCTGGCTATGGACCACGGGAAAGCTCGCTGGGGTAGGAAAACTCAGTCTTACTATCTGCCTGACGTTCCTGAGCACCATGGGGGTTGTAGTTCAGGTATATACAAATGTATCACTGGTGTATTATTCCTCTCTTGGATTCTACCCTGTGAATTACTGGCCTAATAGTAGAGTGTGTGTGTGTATCATAGGAGTTGTGGTAACATATGTAATAGTAGAAGTAGGGCATATCTAAATATCATAATAGTTGTAGTAACAACATACATAATACTGGGATTGTTTAAGCAGTACAGACAGTTCCTGGGTTACATAGAAGATAGGTTCTTTAGGTTAGTTCTTAAGTTGAATGTGTATGTAAGTCGGAATAGGTATATTCTGTAATTGTAACTCCAGACAGAATTTATTTTTGTCCCTGTAATTGACAATTGTATTTTCAAAACTTTGGGTTGTCATGAGGAATAATAAATAACAATAAAGCTTCATTGCAGACACCTCTGATAACTGTTACAGTTAATTATTGCAGCTTAAGTGTAAAGTTCAGTACGCTACCAGCATCCAGAGGTCCTTCTGTAATTAGGAGTTTTCTGTAAGGTGGGTGTGCTTAAAGGACATCTACCACCAGGATGAAGGATAGTAAACCAAGCACACTGACATACTGGTATGTGCCCCCTGTGGCAGGATCTACTCTTATTTAGCTCAGTATGCTTTTGAGAGAAAAAGGCTTTAAAAGTATGCAGAAGAGGAGCTTCAGGCTATGGGCCCCGTAACCCCTAAGAATCATTTGCATAATTTTACATTTAAAAAAAGCAGGGCCATAAATAGATAAAATAAGAGTGGATCCCGCCAGAGGGGAACCCAATAGCATGTAAGTGTGCTTGGTTTACAATCCTTCATCCAGGTAAGTCAGGAATTGCAGGTTTTGTAGTTGTATTATATGTACAGAGATGAAGTATCATGGGATCTGTAGCTAGGACACATTATAAAACTATATATAATGCAAAGTCCTTTTTATACTGTTGTTAAAAACCTGGAAACCGTGTCAGGTCTTGAGACCAAGCCTTACTCCAAAAACGAGCACAGAAAATGAGCGCAGACCCTTGTGTAATACTGTGACATAAAAAATATATCCAGAAAAAGAGATGGCTTGGACTCTCACCTTGGAATGAAGATAGATAAGCATTTAATTTGTCAGCAGGCAGACTCCATAGTACGATTGGCTATACTGGTCCCGGGTCTCAGGATAAACCATATAGATTAGCGGTGATCCCACAAGGTAAACATGCTCCTCAATACGGGGCTGAGACACGCTACGCGTTTCAGTCCCATACCGGAACCTTCCTCAGGCACACATATATATTTTTCATACTGTTATGTATCATTCCTTCCAATAATATGGTTTAGGATTAATTATTGCGTCTGTAGTAAAATAGCTGTGAATATAATATAATACATGCAAAAACTTGCATGAAAACACATTTATATAACATATTTTTCGGATTATAAGGCGCACCATCAATAAATGCCTGCTAAAACATCTAGGTTCATATGTAAGGCGCACCAGATTATAAGGCGCACCTGATTATAAGGATAAATGACTAGTAGGTGGCAGACCTGAGCAAAGTTCAAGGCAGCTGTTGTCTGTATGTATGGTTTTTATATAAGGCGCACCAGACTATAAGGCGCACCTTTGATTTCTGAGAAAATCAAAGGATTTTTTGTGTACCTTATAGTCCGAAAAATATGGTAGTCCTTTTTTATTATACTGAGCTGTCTTTTTACAAGTTGTAATATAGAAGTCCCAGGCAAATGACCCCGTATAGCTTAAGGTATCGCCAGTCTTGTGATCTCTATGTGATAACTAGAGACTGTTTCATGTAGGTCACATGTGCTCTGTAGTACATACTTTCAGCTATAGTCAGCTTCTTAAGATTCCACCTTGAAGTTTAGTATTAATCTTCTGGATGGCACAGAATTGTCATAAAAACTAATGAATGAGCATCAGCGGAAAAATATTTACAAAAGTTAGAAAAGAAATCTTGCATAACCGTGCGCACATAGTCAGAGGCGACTGCCTACTTTACACAGGAATTTCTGTTACGAAATAACACGTTATACTCGAACTTTTCTTCCAGAACTATATATATATTGGATTGCTCTTCCTTTTAATAGAATAGTGAATAGACTCAAATGGTAAATTAGTAAATATATAAGTGGGAGACTACGCAAGCTAGAAAATGGCACCCATAATAATTATTCATGATCTTAATAAAAGTAAAAGCTGCCTAAAATATTCCTGGGATATTAGTGAGGGAATAAACAGCCTATAAACCAGCATAAGTGGTAAATAGTCATGAATATTAATAAGAAAGCTAACAGTCAATATATTAACATGAATAGCAAATATTTCCGTATATGAAGAAGAAATCGGTAAAAATAAATTATATTTTGGAGTCTTTATAAAAGTGTATAAAATGGCATTAATAGAAAATAGTCATGAATTGATTAACCCACCCATTAACCATTATAATTAGTGCATATTGGTAAATATTTCATAGAGAACAGCACATTTATAGTTCTCAGCCTATAACATACATCATGGAAATTCTGGAGATTTGCTGCTACATATTTATTTTATGTTTAACCCTATATTAATAAATGCAATGGGGTGGTGGACCTGTGAATTATGGTGTGCTGGTGGACCTAGGCCCAACGATGTATCCTATGGATAGGTCATCGGTATCTTAAAGGGTTGGTCACTTGGCCTACCTCATGTTTTTTTGTAATGTGTGTGTAAGTGTAGGGGAAGGATATTAGGTAGTTTACCAATATACATCTATTAATAGTTCTGCTCTGCTTTTTTGATGTGTAAAGTGAAGCCTCCAGTCTTTTACCTCTTCAGCCCGAAATTCCTGACCATTAAATGGCCACAGATGATGATGTGATCTGTCAGTCCATGAACAATCTCCCTGCCAGGACATTGATCTTCTATTCATGAATACTATCATAAGGTCCTGGCAGGACGATTGTTCATGGACATGGACTGACCCTCCATCTGTGTGACATCACATGACCAGGGACAGATTTCTATCCACAGGAAGTAAGCAATGAAGCTTCCTGTTGAACGGCTGCAAGCAGGGATCTAGAAAACCATCAGGAATTGGTATAGAAAATTGTCTAATTTTTAATTACGCAAACAATATTAATAATTTGCTGCAAGTGGACAACCCATTTAAGAGAGCAGTGCATAAATGATTGGCCACAAACCTTTGAATTGAAGTAACGTTGTAAAGAAGAGTGGCACAGAATTCCTTCACTACGGACATTGTCAGAGTGATCCAGAAGATGATGGTGGTCCTACAAGCTCTGCATTCATGGGGTGCACTTTTTAGTAAATAATGATGTGAGTGTATATATATCAATGGTGATGGGAGCTGTCCCATTGCTTCCTCCTAATGATATCCCTGCTAGTATCCCTGGTGAGTCACACGGCTTAGAACAAGATCACAGGAGAGAAGCTGCTCAGGGTGTGGAAATGTGGGTGTAGCCAGAATATTTAGTAATGTCTAAACATAACTCGGCTAAAAATACAAGTATTGCCAAACAATACCAACGAGTACAGTACCCTCCGATTGTTCAGGGTTCAGTCCGAATATTTATTTTGTGTTATCATTCTCTATTACTCACTGCTATCAGTCTCGCTCAAGAACAGGTGAAAATAGACTATTGCTTCCTGTAATCTGTCATTAGATTATGTTGCTTCCTGTTATTAACCATTTAAGGCACGTACAAGGCCGACTGTTGTACAGGTGAACGCAATTGCTTTCTGTTATCAGCTTTTTTAAGCTGACTATAATATTCTTAAATTCCTTACATGATCAATACTTGGTCAAATATTCTGTACTGTACTGTAAATCGACCTAAAAATGCATATGTTGGGTGACCGCCCTTTCGGAAGCTATAATGATGGCCATACTGACTGTCAACCAACTTTGCTAAATCTGATAGGTAAGAAACATGTACCATATGTATTTTTAAGAGCCTGAAAATCTGGAAGGGGGTTAAACTATTGCATGGCCCCACAGTGTCAGGGGGCCCTGTCTTCCGACCTGACACTAAAGAATGGAGGAAATGTACCATTTCACATTGTACAGCATAATATGTATATAACATATATGTGATGTTTACATGCTGTATATGTGTGTATCTGTGATGTGTATGTGCTGCATGTGTAGATACTGTATGTGTATATATATGCTGTAAGTAAGTATATGGCATTTTATGTGTGTTTATATGCTCTTTATGTGTGCAAGTTTGTATAAATGTATTTATGACTGTATAAATGTGTGTGTATGAGTGAAGAACTGTATGTTTGTATACTTTATGTAAATGTGTGTGGGTGTATGTATGCATATAATATTAATATTTTAAAGCAGGAAGGGAGCCCCATTCAGAAGTCTGCTATGGGCCCTGCTTCTTCTAGTTACGCCACTGGAGTGGTTTGCTGTTATGGGTGACAGGCGCTCTACAACATCTATCTCTGTTGGACATCGTGATGGTGACAGATCCTCTGCACTACTGTAGCCCCCAGCACTGTAAGTCTCAGCTTTTGGGTAGCCCGGGGGTGATACTACTGCATAGACATTTACATTCCTATTACGTACAGCTGAGATGTTTCATCTTACATTTTGTACAGCTGTATACTGTACAGTACCTACAACACATACCGTTTTTATCTTATTTGGCCTGTGATCATGTGATCAGTCTGTCCAAATAACTCTCCTATCCCCATGACCATAGAGAGGAATTTCGGGGGAGCCATGAGATCGGAACTATAAGGGTACATTCACACAGACGTATGCTGTGGCCGGGAATAGTGCTGTGCGCTGGAGAGTACAGCGTACAGACCCCTACATAGAGAAAAGCGCGGACACGGGCGCCCAAATGGGGAAAGATAGAGCATGCTCTTTCTTTTCTCCGTGTACGGCACCGCCATTGCCTTCTATGCGGACGTATATGCAGCTGCAAATTTGCGAGCCCATATACCGGTACATCCCCCCAGACGGCCGTCTGAATGTACCCTTAACTGAAAGACACTGGGGTCCTGCCGTGGATAATATTTACAGGCTGCTGCATCTAGATAACCCCTGTTCTAGATACCATAGTGATTAGGGATCTCCATGGGTGGATTGAGAGAGATATATCACCTATTTATGAAAGAGAAATGCAGTGCTTTCCCCCAGGAATTTACTGTAGTGCAGCAGGTGAGGCCAGGGGGTTCAGACTCACTTCAAGTGGTTGTTAGGCAATTGAAAAACATGGCTGCTTTCTTCTGAAAACTGCGCCACACTTGACCATGGTTGGTGCTGATTTTGCTCTTAAGTTTAATAGAAATGTTGCAACACCACACATGCCTAGGTGCCTAGGTGTGGAGCTGTTTTTTGAAGTGAGCAGCCATGTTTTTAAAACCTAGACAACCCCTTTAAATCTCACACCGGTTTTTCTATGCCTCCTAAATGTGTTAAAGGAGTTGTACCAAGTTTTAGTAATATCCCACAAACACAGGCTGTAGGCCAGTCACATTTCACAGAATTGAGCATCATAGTTCTACATGAATCAGGGAGAATTTGCATTCCTGCATTTGGACTCCTGACACCAGCTCAGTGTTCAGTTCTGTGAAATGTGACTCTACACCTCACTGGGTCTACTAGCCCTGGGTCCATGGAGAGAATGTGAGGCACTCAGGGGAGATTTACTTCATCCAACAAGAAATGGTGTCCAAACAAAAGAAAATGGCCCACCTTTCCAAGGCAGCCATTACATGCAAGACAGGAAACATTTAAGAGTATAACAATACCAGAATAAGGGGTGGGTGACACATGTGTCTTATCTCTGCATGTATGGTTGGGTGCTCTAGAGCTGCTCCTGGCTGGACATTACACACTATGCTGTATATCCGAACAGGTGAAGGTTTCTCTGTATGTGAGACCTGTTCCTGCTGCACAATAACCCTCCCCCCCCCCCCCCCCCCGCACCCCTTGGGCAGGGGAAGGTATGGATGGGGTCCCGTTTTTTTTCTCTTTTCTAACATAAACACTTCTCCACTGCTCCCTTCAGCTGGCTGCCCTAGGCACTGTGTCCAAGGTGCCTATCCATAAATACAGCCGGCACAGGGCAGTGCCTGCGTACTTACTATCAGGACCGACTCCAGATTTTAGTGGGCCCCTGGGCGACAGAGCCTTAGTGGGCCCCTTTGTGTTTTCCCCTCAAGTAGCCACACTCCCCCCCTACCCAACGTAGCCACACTGCCCCCCCTCCTTCCCCTGTGGACACACTGCCCCCCCACTGCTCCCCTTGTGGAAACACTGCCCCCCCGGAAAAGAAAAATAACTCACCTTTCCTCGTTCCCCCGGCGCAGCACCTGCAGCCGCCTTCCTTCTCAGGCATGTGCCTGCCATACGCGCCAGCTCTTTTGATGAGTAGTTACGAGAAAAGGTGAGTTTGGATTCTGCTTCTATGCTGCACTCCCGACAAGCACAGCATAGGGGCAGAAAAGTAATCAAGCCGGATGGTGATCATTTTTACCAGTGTCTTGAAGCGACACTGAAGCGACACTGGTACAATTGAGTGGGCCCCGGCACTTGCCTAGGTTGGCTGGGTGCTGGCACGGGGCCTGCATACTATAGCCTGTGCCAAGAACCTGCATAGGCTATACTGCAATTCTACGTCAGGCTGGACCTAGCATTAATCTGCCTAATGGCACATCCGGCACTCCTGCCGGATATATCACAAGGCCAAAGCCAATTGAAAGATCGAGGGGGTTGGGGGGGCAGGTTTCACATGTACTGGCACATGATGATAACCCAAGCTCCCCCCCCCACCGATATGTTAAGCTAACAGAGGCTTGTGTAGTAAACCTTCAACTGTGAGAAATGTTACAATTGTACAACCGTAAATGGAGTAACATAACAGAGTAATTGGCAAAACATGAGAATTTAGCTGTTGGTAACAGAGATTCAGAATTGGGAGGGGACACTGTACAACACCATTGTGGCTGGCATTATCACAATGAGCCACTAAAAAGTGTGTCTCAAAACAGAAAAGGATGTGTTGAACATGACTAAATGACTCCATCCAATAGTCCACATGATGTATGTGCATTACAGCCCCTGACCTTTGAATGATATTATTAGATTGTGAGCCCATTGGAGACAGGAATTGATTTGGCAAGCTTTGTGCAGCGCTGCATAATCTGTGTGCGCTATATAAATAAAGGAATTATTATTATTAACCTGTGTTTACAGACACAATGGGGGGGATTTATTAATTGTTGTGCAACCTGGACAGTCAGCATCTGAGATCCAACTACGGAAAGCATAGCCCGATGCTTTAACCCCTTAAGGACGCAGGGGTTTTTCGCTAATTTCTTGCTCTCCACCTTCAAAAATCCATAACTTTTTCATTTTTTCCGTGTACATGTAAAAAGGTGTAAAAGTCACGTTTCGGACATTTGGGCACCATTTCCCGTCTCGGGGGTCACCGCCGGTTATAACCGTTTTTATATTTTGATAGATTGGGCATTTTGGGACGCTCCGATACCTAAGGTGTTTGTGATTTTTACTGTTTATTATATTTTATATGAGTTCTAGGGAAAGGGGGGGTGGTTTGAACTTTTAATATTTTTTACATTTTTTACATTTTTTAAACAAGATTAACCCTAGATGGTCAGATCGTTCCTACCATATACTGCAATACAACTGTATCGCAGTATATGGCATTTCTGCACACTATACATTACAATGAGCCACTAGCTCATTGTAATGAATAGGCAGAAGCCATTCAGCCTCGGGTCAAACGAAGACCTGAAGCTGTCATGGCAACCGATTGGTGCCCCCTGATGACATTCGGGCGAGCGGCGATCAGAGGTAAGATGGCGGCGACTTTGCCGGCAGCAAAACAGGTTAACACCCGCGATCGGTGCAAGCAGGCGATATGCAACCAAGCCCATCTATGTATGAAGAGGGCTCAGCCCGTGAGCCCTGTTCATACACCCTTTATAGCTCTGTGGCGGATGAAAGAAATTAATTAACTCATTAAAACATGAGTTCCCAAAACTTTTTTGGCGCATATACGATAATACATCTGCCGCAATGGGGCACATTTACTTACTAAAGCTGCATGCGGCAATTCACTAAGATCGTGCGCTAGAAATCATGAATGTGTCGCTTCCCCACACTGGTCAGACAGGATTCACCATGTTTTTTGTGGTGCACCTTTAACAATTTGCAAGCTAAATAAGGTGCTTGGTCCGAATTGGTTGGACCGACCACGCCCCCTAATTTGTGTCGCATGGAGGCCAGCGCAGCTGCGACACAAAAGTGTCACGGGCAACACAATAGCAGCGCAGACACTTCTTATATACCTGTGCAAGCCGTTTAAGCCATGAAGAATGTGCACAGTCTGAATGTGCAGCGCAAAGCCCATAGTAAATGTGCAACAAAGTTCCACATTTGCTAAAAACAGAGTGCACCAACTTTTTTTGGTGCAACATTAACATAGGGAATGCGACATAATGCTGTCTGACTTTACAAGATACATTTGGCGCAAGGTCCGACTGAGCAGCAGAATGCCCCCCTTAGGTGCACACATGTGTAGCGGACACTTCTTAAATACCGGTGCAAGCAGTTTGCACTGAAAATAGCTTGCAAGGACCTTAGTAAATGTGGGCCAATTTAGTGTTATTTACACTGATGCACCTATATTTTGTGTATTTGTATTATCTTTTCATCCTTTCGGGATTGTGTTCCCCGCAGTCAGAGTCTCTGTGTGTGACGGCTGCGACTGTACCAGTAAACTTTGGATAATTTTATGCAGGAATCAATATTGTATGAGATTAGCGAGCGCTGTGTGTTTTGTGATATCATTTAGAATAACAACATGAAACTTTGCAGCAGCTGTAGCTGAGGTCTAGACGGTGAGCAGATCATATAGACTGAACATCTGCCGCTCTCCCAAAATCATTACGTGAATAAAGGGGCTCATATGATCATCAAAACATAAAATGAAGCTACTGAACCCCAGATCAAAATTGTAACAGGGGCCCTCGCCTGTCATGTGTTAATGATAATAATGCTGGACCCTATATGGCCCAGAGGCTATTTGACCCAATTAAAGGAAATCTATCTTCAACAAGTCAAGCATGATAAACCAGGGACACTTACTCATGGTTCTGGGCACCATGAATGTAGCAATCTTCTTACATTTTATCTATGGCTATCTATATTTATCTATGACCTCCTTCCTTCTAAAATCAACTTTTAAAATTATGCTATTGAACCTGAAGGGCTATGGGTGTTATACAGGAGACCCCTGTGCTCTGGCTTCACAAGCTGTTGTTACACTACAGCTGCATCTACTCCTGCACTTCCTGTTATTCTACAAGGGGGGCAAGTGCTCCTTCAGAATGTCTATTAATCTGCAGCATGGAGGGGCTCTTGTAATGTCCCCCAGATCCTTTCTGGCTCAGTGGCATAATTTTAAAAGTAAATTTTTAGAAGGAAGGAGGCCATGGATAAAGCATATAAGAAGATTACCACAGTCACAGTGCCTGGATCTATGAGTAAGTGTCCCTGATTTATCATGCTGGATTTTGAAGGTAGATATTCTTTAAGCACTATTCTACCTCTGCCCTGCTACACCCAGAGATAATCTTCAAGCAATAAATTGTAGAGAGGGGGTCACTGGAACTATTTGAATAAAACTAAGGGGCAAATTTATAAAACTACACTATATAAAAGATAGACTAGTTTTGTTGGCCATTACAACCAATTACAGATTTCATTTCTTATTTCATTTCTTATATTTCTTTATATTTCATTTCTTATAAAGCGCTGTTGAAAAATGAAAGACAGATTTATAAATCTGGCCAGAACTAATCCTTAGAGAGTTTTACAGTATTTACTCCAGGCTGATGCATGAATGCAACGTAACAAACTCAGAACATGAGAGAGATTCTTTAAATTTGGCTCACAAATGATTGTTAAAGGGAACTAAATCAATCAACCATTTACTCCTCTTCATGTCCCATAAATCTTCTCAGCAGTCAGCGCTTAATGTCATGTGACGACGGTGATGTCATCCAAGGTTTCTGGGGTCGCACTAACATTTTTCCAGAAGGGTAATAATACTCCTTGTACTATTTTTGAGAAGTATTTTTAGGAGGAGTTTGAAAATTTCGGTAATACATATATAGCTGTATATAATGTTAATTATATTGTTTAGACAAAAAAAAAAATAATTATTTATTTATAATTATTACATCATGCAGTAAACAAGGGGTACACAAGCTTTTTCTTTGTCTCCTCAGTTTTCAACAAACAGACTATGTCTGACCCTGTCGCTGGTGCCCTGCCACCCTCCCCCTAGTGGCTGATGCCACCAGCACACACTCATTGTGCACACTCATTGCGCACACTCATTGCCCACAGCTCACACTCATTGCACACACTCATTGCACATAACACATACACTATACATAGAGTGTAGTGTACCCCCGGCCGCAACTCACACTGCGCTCTCGCTCCGGGTCTCTCTGGTAGCGATTGTGCTTATGACATTTCCCTCTTTTGCAGGGCGCACCAGACCGCTCAGCCTGCGCGCTACAGGAAATAATTGCCAAGTGTATCTTTACGCAATTATTTTGGGGAGTAATGCCCCGTCATGTGTCTATGATGCATGGTAGGGCGTTAATGCGACCTCTGCAAGGTCCTTTTACACAGCATGTCCTAGCCAATCGGGAACAAGGAGGCAGGGCAGTGCAAGTAAATTTACTATGCAGGGATCACTTTGTGTGATGGACTCACATCAGGGGGTTTGCATACAAGTTTGGTCAGCCTTGTTTTGGCTTTCATTGGCACACATGGGCAGATTACGCATTTATGCAGGCTGGTAGGTGGACATTCACAGAAATGTGAATGTATATTATAGTGACTCCCTACATCATCATTACATGTTGAAGCCTAGGACAAACCTCCTGCTGCCTGGTTCATGTTAGCTTTGATATACCATTTCGATGTTGGACTAGGGACATAGTTTATACCTTATTATGGGTTGTATGGCTGACCCTAGCCCCTGTTAGATAGATTTATTCTCCATTCTGACAGATGCTGCTTCCTAGAAGGTATTCGGTGCCGCTTTAATGAGCGCATCCTGTGTCTGAGAAGAGCTCAGGCTCTAATCTCTGGAATCATGCAAGCCCCATGACAGCCAGTCAGACCAAAATGAGGGTCAAGCGAGGCGCACTGTGCAAATCCAGGATTGTGTGGAATTTAAGCAGAAGGATAAAGATTAACAAAAAAAATCCTTCGCGGCTGCAGCAGCGAACGCAGAGTCTGGTCATTTAATAAAAAAGGATGAGGATGTTCCCCCGGAGTCACTCCTACTTTCCAAACACAAGTCACATGACTTTTTCTTTAGTTTTCTGTGTGTCCAATCTGTGAAGCGCAATGTGTGAACACAGTCTGAGTAGAATTCCTGAATTGTCCTTTGCCAAGTTCAAGTGTTTTTTAAGAATATCTCACTAGAATGGCTAGAGATGACTGGGATTAGGGAAACTGCATGACTGTGCTGCAGTGTATCTGGAACATAAGTTAATGGACCACTCTTTTAAGTGAACGGTTATGTCCCTTTTTGAAACTTAACAAAATGTTATAGCTGCAGTGTCACCTTTCCAAATGTTTTACACTACACATCCCAGCACGCTTTGCACTGCTGTCATTCCAAAATCTGGAACACACATGTGACATAAAATTCTCACAAAATTTAATCCCCATCCCCCGAGTGTTCTCATAGGTGCCAACTGCAGTAAAACCATTACAGGATCCTATTCCCACTAATTCTGTTATTTCAGGTGTAGTAAGAGGAGGAATTTTTGTAAAATAAACATTCTGCGCTGAAGATTTACAGTGGCAAAAAACTGGACACAAGAGACTCGTAAAATGGACCATGTCAATGTCCACAATGCAGGTGTAAGGATGTGAAATATTAATGGTGGTCACCAAAGGGTTCAAACATTTCCAAAACTCAGGTGTTTTATATGATTTTAAATGCTTTATTTATTTAATTTTTTGTCAGTCATTATGTATTTTTTAATTTCTTTTTGCTTTATTTAAATATTTTATGCTTTAAATCATTTTATTCTGCTTATTATCTTTTGGAACTTTTGTAAAGTCTTTTGATATTTAGTCATTTATGGTTTGACTACGGAATAAGAGATGATTGCCTGCCTTCACATTGCCAGGGAGGACTTTTCAAAGACCCAGAATAGCAAACATATAAAAAAGTGCAAAAAATGTAACTTTGTCACTTACCGAGATGTGAGTCCAATAAGGCACATCAGACTGACATCAGAAGCTCCTGTGTTGCTGCCTCTTCTCACAAGGCAGTATCCCAGCTTCACTGCACATGTGCCATACCTACGACAATTGCGCAGTGAAGCAGAGGTGTAATTCTCTGGCTTCACTTGCCGGAACGAGGGAATAGGTGAGTATTAAGTTTTGGGGTTTTTAACGGATGCCTAAAAATCAAACTGTGCGATTTTGGACACTAAACCACCGGTACATAATGACCTGTGGGTGGTTTAGTGTCCCAAATCGCCCTTCCATGTTCCCTTTAAGTTACACATTTCACAAACACAATTCAATATCCTAAGCCTAAGGGCCGCACATGAATTGGCTTGGTCCTTGGAAACTTGTATCAGTCCTTACTGTGTTCTGGGATTCTATTCAGTAATATACTATAAACCAAGCCATACATTTGCATGTCAAGAGTATTTGTAATGGTTTTGCCTCAGATACAGCCACATTTTGTTTTGCTTTTCTATTTGGCCAGTCACCTCTATGTATTGTGATTTGTAGCTTTGTTTTCCCTCCCTTCATGGAGGTATCTTATCAGCTCACGCTGTGACTAACATGGAATGTGCAGGATTTTGTTTGGTTTTTCTATGCTTTCTATAATATGTAAATTTAGTAACACATTCCAGGCTTCTGATTACATAGAAATTCTAGAGATTGGAGGTCACGGTTCAGTCACGGAACAAGTAAAAAAAATCTAGTTGCGCCTCTCTCCAATGTGTGTATAAATGGCATAAAAAAATTGCACAGCCAGGAATTGCGCATTTCTTCCCACTCTCACCACCGCCATCCCAATTTTTTGAAAAGTGATAATGGGGTAGCCGGACGGGCCAGGGTGCAGGGACAATCCGCTCCCAAAATTTTCATTAACCATTAATCAGGATTGCGGCACAGGTAATAGCTGATTTCTACACCAAGCAGGACCCTTTTAGTATGTCTGGCTCGTCGTGCGCTGGTGGAGAGAATATTAAGACGATGCTGCAGCCTTAATTAATCCCCCCAATGTGTTTATTCCCATTAAGGTTTTTTTTGTGACGGATCTGTGGTCCATGGAAAAATATTTGGAGCATGTTCTTTTTTTACATAGAAATCCAGACTCCTATAGAAATCTATGGTCCCACAAAAAAACTGACATTTGTGCTGTCAGCTTTTTTGTCAGTTATTCTTAATTAATATAAATCATAATAATTTTTTTGTGAATGTGGAAAAAAACCTACTGTACAGCAGATGCCACATGGACGTGAAAAGAAACCAATGTAGATACAAAACCAATAGATGGATCTGTTTTATTTATTATGGACATGTCTGTGTGAATTACCCTTCATGCAGTGGTATTCGTAATACTCCGGCCACTTCCAGATCTGTAAATATAATTCTTCTGTTTCTACAAAGATTGTGCGGATTATGACAGAATAGATTAGTTTTATAAATGTCATTACAACTCCCGCACTCCACCTGCGTCTAGGTCACAGGTGACTACAGTAAAACTTACAATTTATTTCAAATGATAATTAGTGTAATTATTATTCTTATATTCATTATGGTGTGGAGTGCATATATCATTATAAGTTTGGCTCAGGATCATTCAGTCATGCTTTAGTAGTAGACTCCACCTAATTTTGCCAGACTTATAAACAATTGCCTCATAAGGAGGACACCAGACTATAGGAGCTTAGTACTAAGGGATATCAGCTTCATGATGTCATCACATGCAGCTGGGATATCTGGTCCGTAAGAATATAAGAATATAACTACTATAATACTTCCCCCTATGTACAAGAATAAAACTACTATAATACTGCCCCCTATGTACAAGTATATAACTACTATAATACTAACCACTATGTACAAGAATATAACTACCATAATACTGGCTCCTATGTACAAGAATATAACTACTATAATACTGCCCCCTATGTACAGAAATATAACTACTATAATACTGACCCCTATGTACAGGAATATAACTACTAGAATACTGCCCCCTATGTACAAGAATATAACTACTATAATACTGCTCCCTATGTACAGGAATATAACTACTATAATACTGCCCCCTATGTACTAGAATATAACTACTATAATACTGCCCCCTATGTACAAGAATATAACTACTATAATACTGTCCCCTATGTACAAGAATATATCTACTATAATACTGCCCCCTATGTACAGGAATATAACTGCTATAATACTGCCCCCTATGTACAAGAATATAACTACTATAATCCTGCCCCCTATGTACAAGAATATACCTACTATAATACTGCCCCCTATGTACAAGAATATATCTACTATAATACTGCCCCCTATGTACAGGAATATAACTGCTATAATACTGCCCCCTATGTACAAGAATATAACTACTATAATCCTGCCTCCTATGTACAAGAATATAACTACTATAATCCTGCCTCCTATGTACAAGAATATAACTACTATAATACTGCCTATATATACAAGAATATAACTACTATAATATTTACCCCTATGTACAAGAATATATCTACTATAATACTACCCCCCATGTACAAGAATATTTCTAATATAATATTGTTCCATGTGTAGAAGAATATTTCGACTATAGTACAATTAGTGTCCTTAGACTTACAGTGACTGTAGGAAACTTATTTGGCACATTCCCCCTTTTTGTGATCTTCCATTTCCAAAGGTAAGGAATGTGTCTAGATGGATTTTTCATGGCGTATTCTCGAATTTTTTAAAATGTGCTTTTATGGAAAATCTCTTAAGGAGGGGGCAGTGGGTTTGTACAGAGTTAATTAATGGCTCATGGTGGGCATTGACTGGTTTTAATGTAGTTCTGGATTATAATAGTTGATATTGCTGCAGCCTCGCTCTCTATATGGTCTGCCATCATAAACACCACTCCTTCCACTGAATGGTTGGCAGCTCTGGGCAATCACTCCTCATATGAGCCATTTATGAGAATCATAATAATAATGTGTGGTCTACTGAGTCCTGTGGGCACAGGCGGGCACTTAAGGTATTGTTGTCTGTGTACGTTTTTCCGACTTTATGAGATTTTCTTGCCATAAAGTTTACTGCCCTCTCCAAATGCAGGTTCCTCTGGTATGGCTCTGCGATGTACTATGCAATATGTGGGACATAAAATATAACAGTGTGATATTCCCTGCTGGCTTCTAATACTCCATCCATGAAATGCAAACACATTTGTGGGAAGTTCATGTTACTAATGTTACTGTAATATTGGAACTTGGAGGTCGTGTACAGCCTGGACTAGTCAGACTTTTCTACGCCAGGTGGGCTGTGTGGGGTGATGGGTACAGGCACAGGATCTGTCATTGGGAAAGCTGGGTGACAACCAATATGCTTGCTATTATTGACTTCCCTACACAGATTTGCTGGTAGATTCCTTAATATTAAATTTGCCTAACTAGTCAATAATATTTCTCATACTTGAGTCCATCTAGAAATATTTGCCATTTTAGAATCATGAAAATCTTGGTAATGACTGTTGTAGCTCCTTACAGCCATATTGATTAACACCCCGCTTACCTAGAAGGCGGCTTATCTTATTAATTACATTCCTGGCATCCCGCATGTTGCGTCGGATATACTAGGAGGCCCTGCCGGGAATAGAAATGTGTTGTAATCTGGAGCCCTCCCTATAGTCCGGCCCTGCCCCCCCTACCCATTTCCCCCATACAGTATTATCTCTTTTTGGTTGAACTGTAACAATCTTCCATGTGAGAATTATTAGGTTAAGCCTTAGCTTGTACACAAAAACGATCCCCTTCACTGATGTGAAAATAATGACATTTTTAAGATATCAATTTGCTGTCAATGAACTGAATTTAGATAATCTGAGTGCTGAAAATGTCAAGAGATTGCATTGTAGTTTACCTTACACTATATGAAATCTAGAAAATTCTTTGATTATCCTTATCAGTTTTTTTTGTCCTATACTATTAATGAGTGGAATGTGAGCCGCACCTGTAGGACTGCTGGACAGCCAATACGCCATGGATGGAGCTGTGCTCTTCTGTCTCTGGTGGGAGTGTATAACAGGGGTGATCTGTGTCATACACCCCACCAGATTATTAGCAAAGATGTTTGTAGATACAAACGTGGCAAATACTCAGCTGTGAGAAGTCCTACACGTTTTGAGATGTGAACCAAAAATTCCAAATCACTTGCAATGGAAAGCACCTAGAGAAAACATTCATGTGCAAGGAGTTAAAAGACACAAACATAAAGTATATTAGAGAATATGAAGATGAAAATCAGATCACTGTATATATTCAGTTCCATAGCTCTCTGCTAGGCTGGTGTGACAGTTCACCAGGCGGCTGCACTTTACACAGGGTCAGTGGCGTGCCGCAGTTATAGGTGATCAGTGACATCTAAACAGCGTCTTTGTGTGGAGAATGAAAGCTTCCATTGTCAGGAGTTGTCTAATGTCAACATGGGCTGGTATTGTGGGTGCAAACACTTCCTAGGCTGTAACGCTTATCACACAGGGCACTCCCAGTCCTGCCCGTCTCTGGTAGTTGGGGAGGAAGGAGTCTGGAGGAAGCTAAGCTCCATTAGGCAAAAAGTTCTATGGATCCAAAAGTACTTCTTGCTTCTTTGAGAAGCTGCTTTTTATTGGGTGTCCTTGGATAATGATAAGCGGAAAAACTGTTTAATATTATCTCAGCTCTCTCTATTTACTACTTTCTCCTAACAAGAAACCAGTGGAAGTCTCAATTTTCCTTGAGATATTATTTAACTAAAAAAATTTGGAGTGTAATTTATCATTAGACTGGATGACCGCAATAGCATGAAGTTCTGCTGCAGTCAGACTCATGAAAGTGGCTTTGGCCCTTAACAAATCTGCTTATTCTCCGTGGGTTGTGTGATAAGTCACAACATAGACCAGGGTGTGGACTGGCGTAAATATGCTCCAGAACTTCTACCTTAAAGGGAACCTGTCACCGCTGTTCCAAAAAAATGAAACTAAGACAGGTTCCCAAAGGGCCCTTTAGTCCTGAGGGCACCCATTTATCAACTAACACTGGCGATGCATAGAAAAGCAAAAAAATCACATTTTATTCTGTACCTGGTAACCAGGGAGAACTCAGCGAGTCCACGTGGGAGGATCACCGCGGCTCGAGTCCTCGCCCTCCTCTGTGCACATCAGCCAGCGCACGCCTCCTGTATGATTTTTCCTACATCGCACAGCCGAGTTCCCACGCACGCGCACTGGCTGCTCTCAGCTGTGTCACTGCTTATCAGCGAGCAGGAAGCCAGGGAGCCGCGTGACGTAGGAAAGATGGAGGCGTGCGCTGGCTGATGTGCACAGAGGAGGGCGAGGACTCGAGCCGCGGTGATCCTCCCACGTGGACTCGCTTGGTTCTCCCTGGTTACCAGGTACAGAATAAAATGTGATTTTTTGCTTTTCTATGCATCGCCAGTGTTAGTTGATAAATGGGTGCCCTTAGGACTAAAGGGCCCTATGGGAACCTGTCTTAGTTTCATTTTTTTGGAACAGTGGTGACAGGTTCCCTTTAAAGGAAATTTTGCAATCTTCTATGTTCATTTGGCGCAATGGAAAGTCGCAAAACAGCATTTGAACCACAAGTGCGCCAAAACAACGCCAAAGAGACAAGAAAAACAATGATAAATTACCCCCATGGATTTTTTCTTCTATAAAAGTTTGTAGCTATATGCACTACTAGTATGTAGTCCATGTGTTATCAGTGTGTTCATGGTCACACCAGATCCTTGTCTCATCTCTGTGCGTCTCGCCCTCATGTATAAGCAGATAACTGAGTGTATACACATCTGCTCTTGAGTTAGCAAAATGTTTATGGCTTTACCTGTTTTAGCTGTTTTAGAGGCGGAAATCCACACACATTCCTACAGAATATGTATAGGGGACTATTGTGTGACATATAGAGGTATAGCAGTGCTGAACATGAGGCTATGAACTGCACTATGTGTACCTAGCTGTTAGGATACATCACATTTCTGCTTTATGGGCGGCACGAAGCTGAGTGGGTAGCACTACAGCCTTGCAGCGCTGGGGTCCTGGGTTCAAATCCCATCCAGGTCAACATCTACAAAGAGTTTGTATGTTCTCTCCCTGTCTGCGTGGGTTTCCTCCCACACTCCAAAACATACTGGTAGGTTCTTTAGATTGTTGTGAGCCTCATGGGGACAGGGACCAATTTGCCATGCATTGTGCAGCTCTGCGTAATCTGTGTGCGCTATATAAATAAAGAATTATTACATATTATTATAATATCAATGGTCATTGCGTCAACTTATTTGGCATTTTCAGGGCTCTGCGTTGGTAGCTAGTTTTGGGTATATTAATTATTAGTTTGATCTAGTCTTGACGACACTTAGTAAAGAATTTCTGCCAGGCTTGAAGAGTTAGGTACAATATAGGAGGGCCTCTCCAGAAGGGTCCGGTGGATTCCCTACCCAGATCTCATGAGTTCTGATCTTAACTCGTGTTATGAGCGTCTCCAAGGAAATCAAGACAACAAGCTTCTCTGAAGATGAACAAAACTGATAATGTGTTTTCCTCTGAAACCAAATGGTTGCTGTCGCTGCGGGATCCAACCCAGTCCATTGTGTCAGTGATGTCAACACCTGAACATACGAGCTTAAAGGAGCATTCTGTAATCTTATTTTGGGCTTCATATGAATCGAAATAAATGTTTCATGTGGCATAGAACGTGTAGATGACCCCCAAAATATAAGGATTCTAATCTTCATCTTGGATGATTGGAGGACAAGGCTCATTAAATTCATGTGGGAGATGGTTCATGTCAGAATTTTTCACTTTTACCACACTAAAAGTCACAAACTCAAATCTTGGCACCGTGGTGAATCTACGTCTATTTTTTCGACACTTTTTTTTGCACAATTTGTGATACAAAAAGAGAGCAAAAAAATTGGTCTAGGGAGTTTAAAACCTTTTAGTCCGTGCGCCAATTCATTAATCTCATGTGCCAAAAACTTACATCCCATTGAAAAATATAGCACGGTTCCAGCGCACCCTGTGCCAAAATATATGACTGCCCATCATAAGGCTTCCCACTTCTCAGATCACTTTGATAAAAATCCACCTATACACAATAGGGGAGAATATTAAGGTGTTGTTTTAGACCAGTGCAGAGTAGAAGTAATTCTCTGCTGCACCAGATTAGTCCCTGTGTCTGATGCTGGATGTATTAATCTGGTGCAGTATAAGACTGGCAGTTGTACTTTGCACCTCTTATTAGGTGTTCTAGTTTGCTGCACCACTATATAAAATTTTCTGGTGCAAACTTTTCAGCTGTGTGGGTATTTCCTGCTAGGCCATGGACACATCCATTTTTTGGTCAGTTATAAAAACTGCCTAAAATGGTAATTTTCTAATAAATGTGGTGCACAGTATTAGGTGTAAATTTCTCTGGTTTTCTGACATAAGAAGATTGATCACTATCCCCCAACTGTAGACCATTTTATGTGGTGTGTGGATTTATGACTGCAGTCATTTATCTGCTGTGAATTCCAGTGCAGAAATCAATGCAAATACATAATGCATTATGCATTTTCACACGCAGACAACGCACAAGAAAAGACTCTTCACACCGTGTGTGTTGTATCTATTTATGGCAATTGTCAGTGAAAAACGCACTCCATGCGTTTTTTGATGCGTCTCCATAGACTTGATGTCTAGAGAACAAGCTGAGATTTTCATTTGTGTTAAAAAAAAATGCTTTTTCTGACAAAAACATTGAATACAATGGGACAGAGTGCAATGCGAGTTCTGCACATCAAAAACATGCAAAGAACACGTGCATGAAGACGCTAGTGGTGAAAGGGGCCTCGACACAGCCAAATGCTTGTACAAATCCTTATGGGTTGCATTATTAAAAGAAAAAAAGGATTATGAGGAAATTGGTACAGTTTGACCGCAGGTCAAAATACTCCAAACCTGCAATGCCATAACTCCCTATAATTCTTCTAGTTCGGGGCATTAGACTTATGGTCAGAAACAAAAACTACACAGTATAACGTGGATGCGCTATGATTTCTGAATGGGACTTCTGGTTATACAGAATTTTAACAAATCAATTCAGTACAACAATGACCACTGAGTGTCAGTACTAAGAAACATGCTCATGTATATAACTGTTACAATGAATAGGTTACTGGAAAGTTACACACTGCCCCCAGTGGTTAGTGGGTGAATACAACTCATTGATTTGAGAATGAGTATCCAGAAAAAGATAAAACTAAAAACTGAGGAACAGCTCGTTCGGCTCTGCAGGAGGTGAAGAAACATCTCACATTTCTCAAACCAGTCACAATACATCTATTTTCCTGGAGCTCTGCACTTCTGTGACTCAAATTAATGATGCAAATCTCTCTGACACTTGTTTGTGGGAAAACCTTTAAGGGCCTGTATACAATATATAAACACAGTGCTAATAACTGCTAAAATCGGGTACAAAAATAAGAACAACTAGCGCGGAAAATAATGAATGCCCCCCCCCCATAATTCAAGATTAATTATTAGTTTGATCTAGTCTTGACATTATAGGGGGGGGGGGGGCATTCATTATTTTCCGCGCTAGTTGTTCTTATTTGGGGGGGGGGGGGCATTCATTATTTTCCGCGCTAGTTGTTCTTATTTTGTACCCGATTTTAGCAGTATTTAGCACTGTGTTTATATATTGTATACAGGCCCTTAAAGGGGTTTTCCCACAAACAAGTGTCAGAGAGATTTGCATCATTTAATTTGAGTCACAGAAGTGCAGAGCTCCAGGAAAATATAGATGTAATTGTGACTGGGTTTGAGAAATGTGAGATGTTTCTTCACCTCCTGCAGAGCCGAACGAGCTGTTCCTCAGTTTTTAGTTTTATCTTTTTTTTGGATACTCATCTCAAATCAATGAGTTGTATTCCCATAACCCACTGGGGGCAGTGTGTAACTTTCCACTAACCATTCATTGACAGTTATATACATGAGCATGTTTCTTAGTACTGCACTCAGTGGTATGTTTTGGTACTGAATGTGATTTGTTAAAATTTCGTATAACCAGAAGTCCACATTCAGAAAATCATAGTGCATCCATTAAACTGATGTAGTTTTGTTCGACCATAAGTCTATGAACGTACTAGAAGAATTAGGGAGTTATGGCATTGCAGGTTTGGAGTATTTGACCTGCGGTCAAACTGTACCAATTTCCTCATACAGGCAGTCCCCGGGTTACATACAAGATAGGGTCTGTAGGTTTGTTCTTAAGTTGAATTTGTATGTAAGTCGGAACTGTATATTTTATCATTGTAATCCCAGCCAGAACTTTTTTGGACAATGGATTTTAAAAATGTTGGGTTGTCATAAGAATCATTTAACACTAAAGCTTCATTACAGACACAGTGTAACTGTTATAGCTGATCATTGTAGCCTAGGACTAAAGTACAATAAATTACCAATATCCAGTGGTCCGTTTTGTAACTAGGGGTGTATGTAAGTCGAGGGTTCTTATAGTAGGGGACGCCTGTATAATCGTTTTTTCTTTTAATTAGGCACCCATAAGAGTGATTTGTAACAAGAATTTGGCTGTGGCTGTTTCGAGGCCCCTTTCACACTAGCAATCTTCATGCACGTGCTTTTGCATGTTTTGATGTGCAGAAATCGCATTGCACTCTGCCCCATGTATTCAATGGGTTTTGTCAGAAAAGCATTTTTTTTTTAAACACAAGTGAAACTCTCAGCTTGTTCTCATAGACATACAAGTCTATGGACGCATCAAAAACGCATGGAAGTGCGTTTTTCACTGATCAATTGTCATAGAATAGATACACCACGGTGATGAATGAGTCTTTTTCTTGTGCGCTGTCTGCGTGTGAAAAATGCATAATGCTAATGAATCCGAGCAAAAACTGATGAAAATCACAGGCAATAATGTAACTTTTTCACGTGATGCACTGCATATGAAATCTTCCAATATATGAGACTATAAATGAGAAGATTTAATTCCAGCTGCCTCTTAGTGTGTCTGGGCCAGAGTGTAAAGGCTGGGGTGTTCCCTCCAGCTCCAGGGGCAGAGCTCAGTATTTGCGTTGATTTCTGCACTGGAATTCACAGCAGATAAATGACTGCAGATCATAAATCCACACACAACAATAAAAATGGTCTACAGTATGGGGCAGAGTGGTCAATCTGTCTATGTCAGAAAACCAGAGAAATTTACACCTGAAATACTGTGCACCACATTTATTTAAAAAATTAGACCATTTTAGGCAGTTTTTGTGACTTGCCCAAAAAAGGAGTGTGTCCATGGCCTAGCAGGAAATAGCCCATACAGCTGAAAAGCTTGCACCAGAAAATTTTATATAGTGGTGCAGCAAACTAGAACACCTAATAAGAGGTGCAAAGTACAACTTCCCAGTCTTATCCTGCACCAGATTAATCATCCAGCATCAGACACAGGGACTAATCTGGTGCAGCAGAGAATTACTTCTACTCTGACTGGTCTAAAACAAACAATTAATACATCTCCCCTATTGTGTATAGGTGGATTTTTATCAAAGTGATCGAGAAGTAGGAAGCCTTATGATGGGCAGTCATATATTTTGGAGCAGGGTGCGCTGGAACGTGCTATATTTTTCAATGGGATGTAAGTTTTGACACATGAGATTAATGAATTGGCTACGGACAAAAGGTTTTTAAACTCCCTAGAGATATTTGTTTTGTTGCTTCTTTTTGTATCACAAATGTGCAAAAAAAAGTGTCGAAAAAATAGACGTAGATTCACGCGGTGCCAAGATTTTGAGTTTGTGACTTTTAGTGTGGGGAAAAGTGAAAAATTCTGAACATGAACCATCTCCCACATGAATTTAATGAGCCTTGTCCTCCGAATCATCCAAGATGAAGATTAGAAATTCTTATATTTTGGGGGTCATCTGCAGTGTCTATGCCACATGAAACATTTATTTGATTCATAGTGAAGCCCAAATATAAGATTACAGAAATGCTCCTTTAAGCTCGTATGTTCAGGTGTTGACATCATGACACAATGGACTGGGTTGGATCCGCAGCGACAGCAACCAATTTGGTTTCAGAGGAAAACACATTATCAGTTTGTTCATCTTCAGGAGAAGCTTTTGTTCTTGATTTCCTTGGAGAGTCATAACACAGAGTTAAGATCAGAAACTCATGAGAATTGGGTAGGGAATCCACAGGACCCTTTGGAGAGGCCTCCTTAATTGTAACTAACTCTTTCAAGCCTGGCAGAACATGTTAAATATCGTTTACTAAGTGTCCTTCCTAATGACTAGTGTGCTTCTTCATTAGGCATATTTAGGGTGCCTAATGCCATAAATACAAGAATGCTATCCGAGGCGTAACAAGACACCATTGGACCCCGATGCAAACTTTGAGGTCCCATATACACTCACCGGCCACTTTATTAGGTACACCTGTCCAACTGCTCGTTAACACTAATTCTAATCAGCCAATACATGGTGGCAACTCAGTGCATTTAGGCATGTAGACATGGTCAAGACAAATCTCTGCAGTTCAAACCGACATCAGTATGGGGAAGAAAGGTGATTTGAGTGCCTTTGAACGTGGCATGGTTGTTGGTGCCAGAAGGTGGTCTCAGTATTTTCAGAAAAATGCTGATCTACTGGGATTTTCACGCACAACCATCTCTAGGGTTTACAGAGAATGGTCCGAAAAAGAAAAAACATCCAGTGAGCGGCAGTTCTGTGGGCAGAAATGCCTGTTGATGCCAGGTCAGAG
This sequence comes from Engystomops pustulosus, assembly GCA_019512145.1. Taxonomy (NCBI): domain Eukaryota; kingdom Metazoa; phylum Chordata; class Amphibia; order Anura; family Leptodactylidae; genus Engystomops; species Engystomops pustulosus. The sequence continues at coordinate 57,687,924 of CM033647.1, forward strand.
GAGAATGGGCAGACTGATTTCAAGCTGATAGAAAGGCAACAGTGACTCAAATCGAACCCTTACAACAAGGTAGGCGAGAAGAGCTCTCTGAACGCCAGCAGTACGTCGAACTTTGAGGCAGATGGGCTACAGCAGAAGCCCACACCGGGTGCCACTCCTTTCAGCTAAGAACAGGAAACTGAGGCACAATTTGCACAAGCTCATCAAAATTGGACAGTAGAGATTGGAAAAACGTGTCCTGGTCTATGATGAGTCGATTCTGCTGCGACATTCGGATGGTAGGGTCAGAATTGGCATACAACATGAAAGCAGGATCCATCCTGCCTTGTATCAACGTTGGGGTGGTGGGTGTCATGGAGTAAGGAATATTTCTTGGCACTCTTTGGGCCCCTTGGACCAATTGAGCATCGTTGCAACGCCCAAGCTACCTGAGTATGTGTTGTGACCATGTCATCCCTTTATGACACAATGTAACCAACATCTGATGGCTACTTTCAGCAGGTAATGTGCCATGTCATAAGCTGGAATCATTCAGACTGGTTACTTGAACATGACAATGAGTCCCTGTACTCAAATGGCCTCCACAGTCACCAGATCTCAATCAATAGAGCATCTTTGGGATGTGGTGGAACGGGAGATTCGCATCATGGATGTGCAGCGACAAATCTGCGGCAACGTTGATGCCATCATGTCAATATGGACCAAAATCTCGAGGAATGCTTCCAGACTCTGTTGAATCATGCCACGAAGAATTGAGGCAGTTTGAAGGAAAAGGGTGCCCAACCCGTTACTAGCATGTGTACTAATAAAGTGGCCGGTGAGTGTAGTTCTTGCTACCACCTGGTCCTGCACATTACACTTGAGATACACATATATGCCACATTGAAATATACTCACAGCACCATACTCATATACCTATATATACTGTCCAGCAGATCCTCCCTTAGTAATTCATACTGCCTCCTTAAGAAAATATACAGGCACATTTATAAAAATCCCTTGACTTTTAACAAATCCCCACTTACCAGCACCAAAGCCACCCCAGACCATCACATGACCTCTACCTTGTTGACAGATGGCGTCAGGCATCTTCCAGTATCTTTTCAGTTGTTCTGCATCTCACAAATGTTTTCTGTGTGATCCAAACACCTCAAACTTAGATTCATCTGTCCATAACTCTTTTTTCCAACCTTCCCTGTGTCCAATGTCTGTGTTCTTTGTTCCTATCTTTTCCTTTATTAGCCAGTTCAGATATGGCTTTTTCTTGCCACTCTGCCCTGAAGGCCAGCATCCTGGAGTCGCGCTCTTACTGTGGTTGTAGGTTGACACTGACATTTGAAGGGTTATTTTATGAAGCTGCCAGCTGAGGCATGTGAGGCCTTGTTTCTCAAATAGAGACTCAATGTACTTGTCTTAGTTGTGTAGCGGGGCCTCCCACTTCTCTTTGTATCGCTATATAAAGCGGCCTTAATTGGAGAAATCTTACTTCCTGACCCTACTCTAGTTAGAGCCTGTTTGTTCTCTCCTGTGAAAGGAGTAGTACACAAGAAACTTCAGTTTTTTGCAATTTTCATTTCATTTCTAAGAACAGATTAGACTGTTGAGTTTCACATGACAGATTTTTTTTCTGGCCATTGTGAGAGTTTAATTGAACAAACAAATGTGATGCTCCAGATTCTCAACCAGCTCAAAGGAAGGATAGTTTTATAGCTTCTCTTATCAGCCAAACTGCTTTCCAGCTGTGCTAGCATACTTAAGCAAGGGATTTCACAAACATTAATTAGCCTTATTACACAGTTAGCAAACACACTGGGACACATTTACTTACCGGTCCTGTCTCGATCCAGCGGCGCATTCTCAGTCGAGGATTAGAGTCTTCCGGCGATTCACTAAGGTAGTGCGCCCGATGTCCACCAGGTGTCGCTGTGCGCTGAAGCGCTGGAGTTTGCCGGAGTTCACTATCCTATCCTGGGGGCAGGTAAGCGGGTATCACATTTTTTTTTTTTTTAAATACAGCGTTTTCCTGAATCTGTCGGGTTTTCCGTCGCTTGCATTCCCAAAAACCCGGGCAATTCAGGGAAAGGCGGCACAAATCACAATATTCGGGAAACCCGATGAAAAAGAGCAATTCGGGCCCTTAGTAAATGACGCCCAAGTACCATTAAATCACTAGTTGTTGAAAATGGGCCTTTAAATGACCCCAAACTATTGAGCGGCAGTGTATCTGTGTATTTAGCCCTAGATTTTTACATACTAGCCCTTGACCTCCTCTTCACATGTACTTGGAATCTGATGATACAGTGTATCAAAGGTTTAATTTTCAGTTGTTAAAATTTGTTTCCTACATAAATTACCCTATTTGTAAGTTCCCCCATAAAGATGTTGACAAACCAGGTGAGCAAAGCAAGGGTGAGACTACTCGGCTTTGTGCAGTTTACGGTGCCTGTGGAACCTGAATCTACATCCTGGAATATAATATGATTTATAGGAAGGAAAGAGGTTTCCGCACCGGCAGCTAGACGGCGTGATCCCAGCTGTGTCGCTGACACCCGCACTACAGGAGTGATGACGTCATTGCGTAATAAATGCTCGGATGTATGAGGACCGCTTTAAGCTGTATTCATCACCTCTGTGTGACTGAGATCAGAGTTTGGGGATACAGGGTTTTTGGATACATAGAGTATTTACCTTTACTGCAATGTGTTGCAGTCTCGGCCAGTGCAAACCAGCAAATACAAAACCTTGATCAATAGACTTCTGTTTAGCTGCATTATCTGTCTTTTTGGAAAGCTGTGCCTGTAATAATAGAATCTAACATAAGTGAGGACTCCTGGAGAAAATTTAAACTATTCAAGTGTAAACTAAACTTGACAAAATTGCATAAATCAATTGCAGATTAATATATCAACTTTGTAAATACCTTATGAAAGAATATGTTCCGTGCCTTCTTTTTCACAGCTTTTTTTTGTTAAAGGAAATCTACTATCAAAATCAAGCATTATACATAAGGGGCACTTACTCATAAGTCCAGGCACATTGACCGTTGTAATCTTCTTAATTTCATTTCCATGGCCTTTATTCTAAAATCTTATTTTAAAACTATGCTGATGAGCTCTGAGAGGCATAGCAAGAGCCCCTCTATTCTGAGCAGCATTTTCCTCCCACTCACTGCTGCAGATTATAGGAAATTAACATTACCCTTATGTTGCTTTATTTTTTCATAATTTTTGGAATGGTCTTATATTTATCACAAAGTCAGATGCCTTACAAATGCCTTATGTAATGCAGAAGGAAAGTAGGGCCAGGTAGTAGCCGCTTTGTTCTTATGATGTAATGGTTTTTAGTAATCTATAAAATATTTGATTTCCATTCATGTGGACATGTGAGGGGGATGAGATGCATTTTTCAGTGATACTATTTGGGATATCATATTTACAATTTTACAAATAGAACATATTGGCCCACATATAACAATAGTGATACACGAAGTGCCATCATAAATGTGGTGCACAGTGCGAATGCCACACCGGAACGCCCTTATGTGCACAGTGGCAGCCACAAACATAATACTGCCGCACAAGCCCCACAAACAAGTGTCAGAGAGATTTGCATCATTTAATTTGAGTCACAGAAGTGCAGAGCTCCAGGAAAATATAGATGTAATTGTGACTGGGTTTGAGAAATGTGAGATGTTTCTTCACCTCCTGCAGAGCCGAACGAGCTGTTCCTCAGTTTTTAGTTTTATCTTTTTCTGGATACTCATCTCAAATCAATGAGTTGTATTCACCCACTAACCACTGGGGGCAGTGTGTAACTTTCCAGTAACCTATTCATTGTACAGTTATATACATGAGCATGTTTCTTAGTACTGACACTCAGTGGTCATTGTTGGTACTGAATGTGATTTGTTAAAATTTCTGTATAACCAGAAGTCCACATTCAGAAAATCATAGCGCATCCACGTTATAACTGATGTAGTTTTGTTCTGACCATAAGTCTAATGACCCGAACTAGAAGAATTATAGGGAGTTATGGCATTGCAGGTTTGGAGTATTTGACCTGCGGTCAAACTGTACCAATTTCCTCATATAATCCTTTTTTCTTTTAATAAGGCAACCCATAAGGATTTGTAACAAGCATTTGGCTGTGTTTCGAGGCCCCTTTCACACTAGCGTCTTTCATGCACGTGTTCTTTGCATGTTTTTGATGTGCAGAACTCGCATTGCACTCTGTCCCATTGTATTCAATGGGTTTTGTCAGAAAAGCATTTTTTTTTAAACACAAATGAAAATCTCAGCTTGTTCTCATAGACATACAAGTCTATGGAGACGCATCAAAAACGCATGGAAGTGCGTTTTTCACTGATCAATTGCCATAGAATAGATACACCACGGTGATGAATGAGTCTTTTTCTTGTGCGTTGTCTGCGTGTGAAAAATGCATAATGCATTTATGTATTTGCATTGATTTCTGCACTGGAATTCACAGCAGATAAATGACTGCAGATCATAAATCCACACACAACAATAAAAATGGTCTACAGTATGGGGGAGAGTGATCAATCTGTCTATGTCAGAAAACCAGAGAAATTTACACCTGAAATACTGTGCACCACATTTATTAGAAAATTTAGACCATTTTAGGCAGTTTTTATAACTTGACCAAAAATAGGAGTGTGTCCATGGCCTAGCAGGAAATAGCCCACACAGCTGAAAAGTTTGCACCAGAAAATTTTATATAGTGGTGCAGCAAACTAGAACACCTAATAAGAGGTGCAAAGTACAACTGCCCAGTCTTATACTGCACCAGATTAATCATCCAGCATCAGACACAGGGACTAATCTGGTGCAGCAGAGAATTTACTTCTACTCTGCACTGGTCTAAAAACAAACACATTAATATATCTCCCCTATTGTGTATAGGTGGATTTTTATCAAAGGTGATCTGAGAAGTGGGAAGCCTTATGATGGGCAGTCATATATTTTGGCACAGGGTGCGCTGGAACCGTGCTATATTTTTCAATGGGATGTAAGTTTTTGGCACATGAGATTAATGAATTGGCGCACGGACTAAAAGGTTTTAAACTCCCTAGACCAGATTTTTGTTGCTCTCTTTTTGTATCACAAATTGTGCAAAAAAAGTGTCGAAAAAATAGACGTAGATTCACCAGCGGTGCCAAGATTTAGAGTTTTGTGACTTTTAGTGTGGTAAAAGTGAAAAATTCTGACATGAACCATCTCCCACATGAATTTAATGAGCCTTGTCCTCCGAATCATCCAAGATGAAGATTAGAAATTCTTATATTTTGGGGGTCATCTACAGCGTCTATGCCACATGAAACATTTATTTCGATTCATAGTGAAGCCCAAATATAAGATTACAGAAATGCTCCTTTAAGCTCGTATGTTCAGGTGTTGACATCACTGACACAATGGACTGGGTTGGATCCCGCAGCGACAGCAACCAATTTGGTTTCAGAGGAAAACACATTATCAGTTTGTTCATCTTCAGGAGAAGCTTTTTGTTGTCTTGATTTCCTTGGAGACGCTCATAACACAGAGTTAAGATCAGAAACTCATGAGAATCTGGGTAGGGAATCCCACAGGACCCTTCTGGAGAGGCCTCCTTAATTGTAACTAACTCTTTCAAGCCTGGCAGAAATTCTTTACTAAGTGTCCTTCCTAATGACTAGTGTGCTTCTTCATTAGGCATATTTAGGGTGCCTAATGCCATAATTAGGCATAAATACTATCAGAGGCGTAACAAGACACCATTGGACCCCGATGCAAACTTTGAGGTCCCATATACACTCACCGGCCACTTTATTAGGTACACCTGTCCAACTGCTCGTTAACACTTAATTTCTAATCAGCCAATCACATGGCGGCAACTCAGTGCATTTAGGCATGTAGACATGGTCAAGACAATCTCCTGCAGTTCAAACCGAACATCAGTATGGGGAAGAAAGGTGATTTGAGTGCCTTTGAACGTGGCATGGTTGTTGGTGCCAGAAGGGCTGGTCTCAGTATTTTCAGAAACTGCTGATCTACTGGGATTTTCACGCACAACCATCTCTAGGGTTTACAGAGAATGGTCCGAAAAAGAAAAAACATCCAGTGAGCGGCAGTTCTGTGGGCAGAAATGCCTTGTTGATGCCAGAGGTCAGAGGAGAATGGGCAGACTGATTCAAGCTGATAGAAAGGCAACAGTGACTCAAATCGCAACCCGTTACAACCAAGGTAGGCAGAAGAGCATCTCTGAACGCACAGTACGTCGAACTTTGAGGCAGATGGGCTACAGCAGCAGAAGCCCACACCGGGTGCCACTCCTTTCAGCTAAGAACAGGAAACTGAGGCTACAATTTGCACAAGCTCATCAAAATTGGACAGTAGAAGATTGGAAAAACGTGTCCTGGTCTGATGAGTCTTGATTTCTGCTGCGACATTCGGATGGTAGGGTCAGAATTTGGCATCAACAACATGAAAGCATGGATCCATCCTGCCTTGTATCAACGTTCAGGCTGGTGGTGGTGTCATGGAGTAAGGAATATTTTCTTGGCACTCTTTGGGCCCCTTGGTACCAATTGAGCATCGTTGCAACGCCACAGCCTACCTGAGTATTGTTGCTGACCATGTCCATCCCTTTATGACCACAATGTACCCAACATCTGATGGCTACTTTCAGCAGGATAATGTGCCATGTCATAAAGCTGGAATCATCTCAGACTGGTTACTTGAACATGACAATGAGTTCCCTGTACTCAAATGGCCTCCACAGTCACCAGATCTCAATCCAATAGAGCATCTTTGGGATGTGGTGGAACGGGAGATTCGCATCATGGATGTGCAGCCGACAAATCTGCGGCAACTGTGTGATGCCATCATGTCAATATGGACCAAAATCTCTGAGGAATGCTTCCAGCACCTTGTTGAATCTATGCCACGAAGAATTGAGGCAGTTCTGAAGGCAAAAGGGTGCCCAACCCGTTACTAGCATGGTGTACCTAATAAAGTGGCCGGTGAGTGTAGTTCTTGCTGCCACCTGGTCCTGCACATTACACTTGAGAATACACATATATGCCACATTGACATATACTCACAGCACCATACTCATATACCTTATATATACTGTCCAGCAGATTCCTCCCTTAGTAATATACTGCCTTCCCTTAATAAAATATACAGGCACATTTATTAAAAATCCTTTTGACTTTTAACAAATCCCCCACTTTACCAGCACCAAAGCCACCCCAGACCATCACATGACCTCTACCTTGCTTGACAGATGGCATCAGGCATCTTCTAGTATCTTTTCAGTTGTTCTGCATCTCACAAATGTTCTTCTGTGTGATCCAAACACCTCAAACTTAGATTCATCTGTCCATAACTCTTTTTTCCAACCTTCCTGTGTCCAATGTCTGTGTTCTTTTGTTCCTATCTTTTCCTTTTATTAGCCAGTCTCAGATATGGCTTTTTCTTTGCCACTCTGCCCTGAAGGCCAGCATCCTGGAGTCGCCTCTTTACTGTAGGTTGTAGGTTGACACTGACATTTGAAGGGTTATATTTAATAAAGCTGCCAGCTGAGGACATGTGAGGCCTTGGTTTCTCAAACTAGAGACTCTAATATACTTGTCTTAGTTGTGTAGCGGGGCCTCCCACTTCTCTTTGTACTCTGCTATATAAAGCGGCCTTAATTGGAGAAATCTTACTTCCTGACCCTACTCTAGTTAGAGTCTGTTTGTTCTCTCCTGTGAAAGGAGTAGTACACAAGAAACTTCAGTTTCTTTGCAATTTCATTTCATTTCTAAGAACAAGATTAGACTGTTGAGTTTCACATGACAGATTTTTTTTTCTGGCCATTGTGAGAGTTTAATTGAACAAACAAATGTGATGCTCCAGATTCTCAACCAGCTCAAAGGAAGGATAGTTTTATAGCTTCTCTTATCAGCCAAACTGCTTCCAGCTGTGCTAGCATACTTAAGCAAGGGATTTCAAAACATTAATTAGCCTTATTACACAGTTAGCAAACACACTGGGACACATTTACTTACCCGGTCCTGTCTCGATCCAGCGGCGCATTCTCAGTCGAGGATTCGAGTCTTCCGGCGATTCACTAAGGTAGTGCGCCCGATGTCCACCAGGTGTCGCTGCTGCGCTGAAGTCCGCTGGAGTTTGCCGGAGTTCACTATCCTATCCTGGGTGCAGGTAAGCGGGTATCACATTTTTTTTTTTTTTAAATACAGCGTTTTCCTGAATCTGTCGGGTTTTCCATCGCTTGCATTCCCAAAAACCCGGGGCAATTCAGGGAAAGTCGGCACAAATCACAAATATTCGGGAAACCCGATGAAAAAGAGCGATTCGGGCCCTTAGTAAATGACCCCCAGTGTACCATTAAATCACTAGTTGTTGAAAATGGGCCTTTAAATGACCCCAAACTATTGAGCGGCAGTGTATCTGTGTATTAGCCCTAGATTTTTACATACTAGCCCTTGACCTCCTCTCACATGTATCTTGGAATCTGATGATACAGTGTATCAAAGGTTTAATTTTCAGTTGTTAAAATTTATTTCCTACATAAATATACCCTATTGGTAAGTTCCCCATAAAGATGCTGACAAACCAGGTGAGCAAAGCAAGGGTATGAGACTACTCGGCTTTGTACAGTTTACGGTGCCCTGTGGAACCTGTATCTACATCCTGGACTATAATATGATTTATAGGAAGGAAAGAGGTTTTCCGCACCGGCAGCTAGACGGCGTGATCCCAGCTGTGTCGCTGACACCCGCACTTAACAGGAGTGATGACGTCATTGCGTAATAAATGCTACGGATGTATGAGGACCCTGCTTTTAAGCTGTATTCATCACCTCTGTGTGACTGAGATCAGAGTTTGGGGATACAGGGTTTTTGGATACATAGAGTATTTACCTTTACCTGCAATGTGTTGCAGTCTCGGCCAGTGCAAACCAGCAAATACAAAACCTTGAATCAATAGACCTTCTGTTTAGCTGCATTATCTGTCTTTTTCTGGAAAAGCTGTGCCTGTAATAATAGAAACTAACATAAGTGAGGACTCCTGGAGACAAATTTAACTATTTAAGTGTAACTAAACTTTTGACAAAATTGCATAAATCAATTGCAGATGATAATATTCAACTTTGTAATATACCTTATGAAAGAAATATGTTCCCGTGCCCTTCTTTTTCCACAGCTTTTTTTGTTTAAAGGAAATCTACTATCAAAATCAAGCATTATAAATCAGGGGCACTTACTCATAAGTCCAGGCACATTGACCGTTATAATCTTCTTTTCATTCTAAAATCTTATTTTAAACTATGCTGATGAGCTCTGAGAGGCATAGCAAGAGCCCCTCTACATTCTGCAGCAGCATTTTCCCCTCCCACTCACTGCTGCAGATTATAGGAATTAACATTACCCTTATGTCTGCTTTATTTTTTCATAATTTTTGGAATGTCTTTATATTTTATCACAATGTCAGATACCTTACAAATGCCTTACGTAATGCAGAAGGAAAGTAGGGCCAGGTAGTAGCCGCTTTTGTCTCCTATGATGTAATGGTTTTTAGTAATCTATAAAATATTTGATTTTCCCATTCATGTGGACATGTGAGGGGGATGAGATGCATTTTTCAGTGATACTATTTTGGGATATCATATTTCTACATTTTACAAATAGAACATATTGGCCCACATATAACAATAGTGATACACGAAGTGCCATCATAAATGTGGTGCACAGTGCGAATGCACACCGGAACGCCCCTTTATGTGCACAGTGCAGCCACAACATAATACTGCCGCACAAGCTTTATAGAAGTTTGCACAAGTATTTATGTGAAAAGACTGCCAGCATACTGGTGCAAAAAGCATAAGAATTGTGGGTCAATGTTGGGAAAAATCTATACATACATATATCAAAAGTAGTGAAGTTTGTATATGGAGTGTGCAGGGTGCGCCAGATTCATCAAAAGTGGTGCACGATCTTCATTAATCTGGCGCACTCTGCACTGCTCTGGAAGTGTGAATACATTTTTTAGGTGCACCTTCAACAGAGAGCAACATGATTCTGTTGAGTCGCTATATGAAATGTGGTGTACCGGAACACCGCTTTAGGTACAGAATTTTGTGGCATGTTGGGCATAGTGCAGCTGTGGCACAATACTGGTGCAGACACTTTATAAATATATGTGCAACCAGTTTGCAGCAAACAGTATAAATAGTCTTCTCCTCAATCCCTCCTCTTCACTCAGGGAGAGAGCGGGTGGCCAAGAGTGAGCAGTAGGAGATTAAAGGGGTTATCCGGTTATAAAAAATTACTTATGGCAGGGCTGGGGCAGGCTATTTAAAAATAATAAACTTTTATTTACCTCCTCCGACGCTGCTGATGTCCCGCGCCGCGGACTGTTTGCGGCCGGAGAGGTGGCCGACTCCTCCCATCCGTCCCTATCTCTCAGCGTTGTAAGCGCTGGGAGATGGTGCCAGATGGGAACTTCCGGCTGGCAGGAAGCTCCCTTTGCGCCCCTGTATACAAACCGCCGCACAGAGGAGACGGACCACGGTGCGGGACATCAGCAGCGCCAGACGAGGATAGTACACGTTGATTATTTTTAAATAGCCCACCCCAGCCCGGCCCTCAGTAAATTTTTACACCCAGATAACCCCTTTAAGGAGAAGATGACTTATGCTGTTTGAACTGCCCCTACCCCAGGACTCACTACACGCTGCTGTCAGGGAGCCAGGTAAGGTAAAATAATTGAATAAAAAGCATTGGATTTATTTATATTGCTGACAAAGCAATTTTTAAATGAATAAGACATAGACTATTGGAATCTATCAACAGGTAAAAATGACCTCCCAGTTGACAGGTTCCCATTAAAGAGCCTGTCTTTATCTGTATGAAGTAGATAGACCTTAAAAGGCTTGCAGATACACTGCTCAGTTAAGGAAAAAGAAACAGCACAGAAAAAAATTCTTAATACTGAATTTTAATCTTAAAATTACAAAGTTTAATATTGTCACCTGCTCTTTAAATTTCTGGAATAAAAAAAATGCTTTAGAAGTTTAGTTACAGAGTAAACTGTACCTCTGCTTTTTTTGGAGCTTGACAAATATAATTGTATTGAAATTGCTTAACTAAATGTAAATTTCTTTTATGTCTTTAAGTTGAACGGGAGAATGTGCAGAAAAGAACGTTCACCCGATGGATGAACCTGCACCTAGAGAAGGTAAGAAACATTGGTGACTGAGGGGGCTCGGAGACTCCTCTGCCGAATAGAAATGATTGATTAATACAACAAATTAAGTACAACATAGCTGAAGACCCTACCGTATATTTTTGACTTGGAGCCTCAGAGCTTCTGGTTAAACCAATTACTGTAGAAATCCCTCTACTGGTTCATGTATGTGCCAGCAGACGTGTAAGGGTATCACTAAATCATTCACTTCAGAAATCTAACATGATTCTCTTCAGATGTAGAAATTAAGCAAAACCTCTTATAGAGTCCCTCAAAACTGGACAATTTAATGTTAATAGTCAACATATCTTGCGCCTTCAATCTTTTGTTTCTCTATAAGGTCTATAAGGTCAGTTGAAGGCCCTTTGCAGATTGTTTTGTATCTTCCATGTAGATTTTTGAATGCAGCTATGGATCTAACTACAATATGAATAATGATATTATTCTACATGTTACAATAGACAGTTGTGACATAACTGTAAATCATATCCTGGAGGAGATCTCCTTCAAGAACCCTGTCCTAGGCTTTGCTGCCTTCTGCTGCTTGGTGGTTTAAGGCTTTATGGTGAGCAGGTCTGTGCTCCGGTGTCTACCTGTTGCTGACGGCTGTCAAAGGTTTATGAAGTATTTGGCTTCTGTAAAAGCCATTAGTGAATGGATGATAATTAGATCATGCAGAAACACTCTGCTCTGCTCCTTCTCTCATACCAGGTCCATGACGTCTCATGAACATTGCAAGCACAAAAGTTGTTTTGTTTGGATCCCCCTAAAAAAAAACGTAATTTTTTTTTCAGCCAATGCATTGCATAGTGCCCCTCCCCCATCACCTCTGGTACCCTTCAGCTGTCAAGTGAAATCATTTATTGGAACTTCTACACTTGGGATCGGCCAGAGCCAAAAACCTTTGCTTCTTTTGGCTGTGCTGATGAAATGGAACATAACGAAGCATTGAGCATCCGTTTAGAATACCAGTGGGACAGGTTGTTAAAGACTGAAGGAGTTAATAACGCTCCTGCTCCACGGGAAGAAACAAAGCAGCTTGAGGTGTGTGCGGGTCCATGAGTTATGGTCTCCTGCACTAATGACAGCAGCAGGTCACTTGTTCATTGGTTTCCAAACTATTGGTCTACAGTCGTTGCAGAACTTCAACTCCCAACTTACTATAAGAACATAGTGGGTTCAGCAACAGCAGGATATCATAAGGATAAATAGTACGGTACTTGGTTTTTCATTTTCTCGTTGTCATTAAGATATGCTTGCTGTCAATGAATGAGAACTTTTTTTCTCTATTCAAATGCTGAAATCCCACCACAACCTAGCATGACTGCTCAGCTGAGACTAAGCTGAGATAATTACGTATATCTCTGGTTCTGTAGCCCGATCTGAAGGATGAGATTCTTATCTTTAATATTACACCAAATGTGTGTTTGTAGGTGCCATAGACCCGAAGAGAAGAGTGTCTGAAATTACATTTCCCCTGCAGCCTCTAAGAGTGCATTCACACTTTGCAGTTAAAACCGGCATTCACACGTGGCATTTACATTTTGTTTTGAAACGCTATACAACAGGAGAGAAGCTTTATTTCCAGGCACTGAAAAGTTTTTAATAAACAATATGGCCGTTATTCATAGCTAACATGTTTAGTTATGGTGTATAAATACATAACTTGGCAGAGATGTCTGGAACCCTAGGGAAGATGGAGGACGATCACTGGCTATAATGGCGGCCATATTGGTTGAAACCCAGCAATATGTATTTTGAAGGGCACCATGCACCTGGGTGCCTTTGAAGCCATGACACTTTTTCCACCATTACTGTAAATGGAGCTGGTGGTCTGTGAAGTCTCACATTTACTAATAGCTTTCTCCCCAGCACAAATACTCAGACCCAGGCCTCCTGGACTGTGTCATCTGCAGGGTCTCCGCACTGAGGCCCATTTACCCCATGTTTACACAAATGTCACAGGACATTATTGTAGGCCGCACTCCGCTCCGGCGGACAGTGATTGATCACATTAAGAGCTGCAGTATTTAGCATGATAAAGCGACCATGTCAGCGGGGGCCTGGGATATGTGAGAACAGTGACATATCTGCCGCTGCAATGGAGTCATATGTTATAACTGTTTACATCACAGGCGCGCAGGTATATCCCAGAATTTACGCCAAATGTAAGGAAAACATAAGTATGTGTGTAATAAGCCGTTGTTTTACTGATGAATAACTGAAGGAGCAGATTAACCCCTGTCTTAAAGGAGCTGTTGATTCTCATGCAAATAAAGCTTAATCACTGTATAATGAAGAACTTGCCGATATATTTCTCAAAACTGTATCAAGTTACAATCCAGGTTTAATTTCTCAAACTACAGATAGTCCCCGGGTTACTTACAAGATAGGTTCTGTAGGTTTGTTCTTAAGTTGAATTTGTATGTAAGTCGGAACTGTATATTTTATAATTGGAATCCCAGACAAATGCTATTGGTCAGTGAATGGAAGCATTCTTTTTAAGGGTGCCTTCACATGATTGTGTTTTGAAACTGAATCGTAGCCCCGGTGTCTTGTATTGTCTAAATGCAAGACATTGGGGGCTGGTTACCAATTGCACACGTTCCCATAGAAACGGATATGCGATCGCCCGTGGAACGCCTCTGGGCACTTAGATTCTGTGGGATAAGAGTAGTCTCTTATAAGTAGTCTAGTCGAGAGTGAATCAGAGCAACAATTAGCATTTTAGAGGTTTCAGTTGCCAGAAATTTGCGGATTCTGGAGATCTTTATGAGATGCATGCAACAAGCGAGAAAGAGATTGAATATGTGGTGAATAGGAGAGGTCGGAGTCCAGCACAACCCCAAGACAGCGGCTTGCTGCCTCTGTGCTATAGTGATCCCACAGACCGAGATGGAGAGGTCAGAGTTGGGTCGGTTAGTAGATGGTGGAAAGACAAGAAGTTCAGTTATAGATTAAGCTTCAAGAAGAGAGAGGACATGATGTTAGAGACAGCAGAGACAATCACTAGTGTTTTGTAGTAAGGCAGGGGTGATGTTACGTGCAGAAGTATATAGCTGGGTGTCATCAGTATAAAGATGATACTGGAAACCAAATCTGCTTATGGTTTGTCCGATGGGGGCAGTATAGAGAGAGAAGAGGAGAGGGCCTAGGACTGATCCCTGAGGAACCCCGACACTGAGAGGAAGATGAGAAGAGAAAGATCCAGAAAAGGAGACACTGAAAGTGCGGTCAGAGAGATAGGAAGAAAACCAAGAGAGTGCAGTGTCCTCCTGAGGAGCAAAGCCTCCCGAGGAGGAGCTGGTGGTCCACAGTATCAAATGCTGCCGAGAGATCCAGGAGAATAGTAGGAGAGAAAAGTCCTTTATAGAATAGAACCTTTGGATTTAGCAGTGAGGAGATTACAAAAACCAAATTGTGGGAAGTCAAGGAGGAAGTTAGCTGTTAGTGGAGAATAGACCAAGCGTTCCAGGAGTTTGGAGATGAAAGGCAGATTTGAGACTAGTCAGTAGTTAGTAGCACTGGATGGGTCCAGAGAAGGTCTTTAGTAATGGGGTAACAACGGCATGCTTGAAAGAAGAGGGAACGACACCAGAAGAGAGAGAGAGGTTAAAGATTTTAGTGAGGTTTGAGGTTGTAACAAACTTTCAGAAGAGGGAGATTTGTGTTCCTGGTATTTTTAAATACAGGCAGTCCCCTACTTAAGAACACCGGACTTACATACGACCCCTAGTTACAAACGGACCTCTTGATGTTGGCAATTTACTGTACTTTAGCCTTAGACTACAATAAACAGATATAACAGTTATCACTGGTGTCTACAATGAAGCTTTAGTATTAATCTTGGTTCTAATCACAATCCAACATTTTTAAAATCCAATTGTCACAGAGACCAAAAAAATTTGGCTGGGGGTTAGAATGACAAAGTATACAGTTCCGACTTACATACAAATTCAACTTAAGAACAAACCTACAGACCCTATCTTGTATGTAACCCGGGGACTGCCTGTACCAAAAACTTTCTAGATTGGACACAACGGTGGCAAACCTTCAGCAACAGGATTGATTTGCAGACTGTAATAAAACAAAATGTTATCAAGTAAATATATCACGATGTGAGGTTGACTATATAAAAATAAGAAAAAAAACTAAAGAGGGCATCCTGTCACATACTTGACCGCTCTTGGTTTTTACATTTCATGCTGGCAGATCCTGATTTCAGTCACATTTAATATACCGTAGTGTCTTTGGAGTCTCTATTTATGGATTGGAATAAAAGACAGGGAAGTCATTAAGGGGGCGGGCACACAATTAACATAAATCCCTTAATGAAGGAACACAGTTGTGGGGGACATTAAATATTTTGCGACAAAGGTCGAATGTCAGCAATCAGCATTTTGAGCATCTGTGTGCGTTTCAGTCAATTCCACTTCCAGAAACAAACATTGTGCTGGCAGAGAGCGGCACGGCCTCGGGCTGTTTTATATACTCAGTGATACAGATCCAGATGATGGTTTATCCAAGCAACATTAAAGGAAATCCGTCAAGAGGAAAAGGCTGATGAAGACATTTGTCAATAATGAGGATTCTCAGCAACTTTTACTAAAATTTGGATAAGAAAAAGCACTTGACAATTGTCAAGCAGACGCTTATCATTACTTAAGATTGCTCCAGCTCGAGTCACATAATGCAGACTGTGCTCCCATCATCTCTCTATGGAGAGGGGCAAAACTTATGGGTCCCACGACTCTATGGTACCACATGGCTTGTATGACATGTTTCCATATTGTTTGATATCTTACATAATATCAATGAAAGGTTACTTGTATAATATATGAGTATAGGAGCCATCAGCTTACCTACAGCTTATTATTCAGTTGCATTCTCCTAAATTTTTCATGCAGGGCCTTTAGAAAACCCAAGTGCGTCAAGCCTATAGTGGGTGGTAAAGGGGTACCAGGGGTCAAAGGTCAATCTCATCCTTCAGCCTACAATTTAATGAAGTTGTCAGTTTTATTAGAGCTCAGTAAAGAAGCTTCTATGGATGACAAAGAGGTCAGATCTGATGGAATCCCGAAGCAGAACTAAAGAGATGTGGCTATGGCTCCCTACTATGGAAAAGTGGATCCACATTGACTCAGGAAAGTTTAAAGGTCAAGGCTAAAAGCAAAGTAGACTAATGTCGATATTCTATCAACGTATGCTTTCATTTTCTACAATGCCCAGATTCTAATTACTTGGATAACACTGTATTTATTGTTCGTACAGTGCAGTCCTCCGCTGGAAGTTAAAGATTTGTTTGTTGATATTCAAGATGGAAAAATCCTGATGGCGCTACTTGAAGTGCTGACGGGACAAAGTCTGGTGAGTGCTTAGGGCTACCTGAGGTTAAAGTTCATTCAAGAGCTGTTCATTGTATACATGAAAGTAATGTAAGTTTCTAATAGCTGTATGAATACAATCCTAAGGAAGTCTCTCAGATTTAGAAATTATTGTGAAAATATTTCCTCTTTATTTATTACTTTCCTATGGAGAAGGATCTAAAATGCTAGATAGATAGTTGTTCCCTGCTCAAATATTATGAAGTCTTAGAATGGGTTCACATCTTGAAATTTGGCAGCGGACAAATTCCATGACAAAATAAATATATCCTAGATAAATATCCTCTCATTTATCAATTTGAGTTTCCACTGGGATTTTTTGCTTAATTGTATCATATTCTAATGTGTGGATGCAGCCTTAACCTACTTTCTGTCCATCATCAGCTCCACGAGTATAAGTCATCAACTCACCGGATCTTCAGACTGAACAACATAGCCAAAGCCCTGAAGTTCTTGGAAGACAGTAATGTGAGTAACTGGTGGTTATTGGATATTTGGTGTCTCACTGCTTGTGGGAAGTCTCTGAGCAGTGTCACTTAATTCGAGTATTCTGTGTGTTCAATCCTTATTTATGGCTCCTACCTTTTCTAAATGATAGATACAAAATGGATTTATGTTATAGTCAGGGCAGGATTAAGGTTGGTGGAGGTTCCTGGGCGCAAAATGTGGTGGGGCCCCTCACTAAATGTAGTCCACAAAGTGATACACATTATTATTCTAAATTATAATTAATATTCTAAACTTTCTCCTATTTACATATTAGCCTACCTGCTTGCCCGGCTGGCGTGGAGGCAGTAGTTCTTACTACTAGTCCGAGCCACTGTGCCAGTCCCATGCGCTACTGCTTTCCTGAGAGTTGTCTCCCCACCTTTCACAGATCACTCGACGGGTGGGGGGATGGTTGCCTGAGTGATTGTTATGAAGTAAACCATACACTGGCTAGGACTTGGCTACCAACAAGTTCAGCCAACCAGTGTTTGGTACTAAGGGGGTAGGGGTGTCAGGCAGTGCAGCTCCCAAAAAGTATGCTGCATGAAGATTGAGGACCGCTGGATTTGTGTGAGCAGTGAGCCACTGTCACATTGTGGAGGCAGGGAGTTGTGCGGTAGTTCATCGCTGACAACTGTGAGCTGACTGTCGGACATCACTAGTAGGGGCCCCATTATGAGTAAAGTGGTGGGGGCCCACGGGCACAACCCCGCACCCCCGAAACCCTCACCATAATGTGGCCCTCGTTGTAGTCTCCAACCAGTTGCAGAATAAAGAGTGCAGATCTGGAGTACAACACAGAATGTAATGCAGGATCAGCATTCATATTATTGAAAGGTGAGGCTGTACTTTAATAAGTGTCCTGCTCAGTCGGTTGTGTAATATTTCCCAGTAGATTACTCATTACCTTCATGTTTTCTGTGCCTGGAGCCCCTCGCTGTGAGCACTGCTGACTTTTCAATCAGTAATCGGATTTATGAGATTAACAACCTTCTTGATTATTACTAAATTTTTAAGTTGGAGCCGATGATGTGGACACATTCCAGATTACGGACACATCCTGAAGCACCACTGGGCTGTGTATTTTGACTTGCTGTGTGTTATAGTGAGACAGGAGCCTGGTGTCTCAGGATATGTTTGGTGATATCCTGTTTCCCCGAAAATAAGACAGTGGGGCAGATCTATGAAGCTGTCTGAAAGTCAGAATATTTCCAGTTGCCCATGGCAACCAATCACAGCTCAGCTTTCATTTTACCAGTGCTCATGAATATTTTAAAGGGGAGCTGTGATTGGTTGCCATGGGCAACTAGAAATATTCTGACTTTCAGACAGTGTGTTAAATCTGCCCCAGTGTCTTATATTTATTTTTGCTCCTAGGCACTAGGTCTTGTTTTCAGGGGATTCTTATTTTTCCATGAAAAAGAATTTACATTTACTGGTGAACAAAAAATTAACTTCTCAAACATCCTTAAAACTCTCCAAACTCTGAACTATTGGAATATGTGGCCACAATCTCTCATGTGCAATAGCACTTTCCTTAAATGGCCACTTCATGTCCATGTAGCTTCTTGTAGCGCATTTGCTCTGCAACAGCCACTGATTTTATTCCGCAAATTCTTCATCCGTGTCACAACCTATTGCAGCATGTAAAAGATCTACTAATACTAATATATGGCGCGGGGGGAGCTGTAGCAATGGCGGCCACTAGGTCTTATTTTCAGGGGAGGCCTTATATTTCTAAGATTGAACAAAATTGTACTAGGTCTTATTTTCGGGGGATGTCCTATTTTAGGGGAAACAGGGTATCAATCGCTCTCAGGGTTTTTCGTAATTGCCTGTTATTTACAATGACTTAATAGACTATGTTTCTTATAGGTGAAACTGGTCAGCATTGACGCTGCTGAAATTGCAGATGGAAACCCCTCACTGGTTCTGGGTCTAGTCTGGAACATTATATTGTTTTTACAGGTAGATATATGTCTTCATTCTAGACCTTCTATAAGATATCTATAATGGGTTGGTCATTTATATGGATACACCTAGATAAAATGGGAATGGTTGGTGATATCAACTTCCTGTTTGTGTCACATAAGTAAAGGGGGGAAACTTTTCAACATGGGTGTTGACTATGAGGTCCATTTTGAAGTCAGCCATTTTTTAACGTAACTTTATTCTTTCATGAGTTATTTACAAGTTTATGACCACTTATAAAATGTGTTCAAAGGGCTGCCCATTGTGTTGGATTGTCATTACAATCCTCTTCTCCCACTCTTGACACACCGCAGAAGAAATGCCAGCACAGGCTTCCAGTATCCATTGTTTCAGATGCTGCACATCTTGTATAGCATAGACAATTGCCCTCAGATGACCATAAAAGTCCAAGCATTCCCACATGGACAGTTCTCTGTAAAGTGGATTGGTCGTTTAGGGCCAGTTGAATGGCCACCTAGGTATCCTGATGTGACCCCCTTAAACTTTTATCTTTGGGGGCATCTGAAGGCAATTGTCTATGCTGTGAAGAAGCGAGATGAGCAGTATCTGAAACAACGGATACTGGAAGCCTGTTCTAGCATTTGCTGTGTTGCTATCAGTGTGTCAAGAGCAGGAGAAGAGGATTGCATTGACAATACAACACAATGGGCAGCACTTTGAACACATTTTTTAAGGGGTCATGAAAATAAGTCATGAAAAAATAAAGTTAGGTTAAAACAAAGCTCATCATTTTCTTGTAAAATTATCAATTTGTTCCATGACCCTCTTCCCATTGGAAAATGGCTGACTTCAAAGTTTTCTTAAAACGTCGCAAAATTAAGTTTATAAAATAAATTGAGGCTCATTTACTAAGGGTCCACGAACCGCATTTCTGTCGGGTTTCCCTACGATTTCCGTGTTGCGCTGCATTTAACAGGTTTTTGGTGCACGCGATTGGATTATGGCGCATTAGCGCCGACTTACAGGCGACACAAATCAGGGGGGCGGGCCATCGGACGATCCAACAGGTTCAGACAACACGCGGGATTCCACATCGCAAATTGTGTCGCAAGACATGCACTTACATACACGGGGAAGAAGAAGGTGAACTCCGGCGAACCTCAGCGGGGAAGCGACAGATGCAGGATCTCGGGCGCACGATGTTGGTGAATCGCGCCGGACTTCATCTTCGTCGGACCGTCTGGATCGGGGATCGCAACAGGACCGGGTAAGTAAATGTACCCCAATATGGCAGATTTATGAAACTTTCTAAAATAAAATCTGTGTGGCAACCTACTATGACATTTAAGCTTTTATTTTTCAAGAGTAGAATAAAATAATGACGTCTGTGGTCTGCTTGGATACTGTGGACACCAAAGACTGTTTTATAAATATGCTCCTTTGTGTTACACATAATTTTCAAGATCTCTGCCTGCTCTTGGCAACTACATGTTTTTTTCCAAAGGCTGAAAATTTATACCAGTGATGGCGAACCTTTTAGAGACAGAGTGTCAAATGTGTCTATAGTGACTGAGAGACAGACAGACAGGCAGGGAGATTGACTGAGAAAGAGACACACAGACAAGCAGAGAGAGTGACAGAGAGAGCCAGACATGCAGGGAGAGTGACAGAGAGAGCCAGACAGGCAGGGAGAGTGACTGAGAGAGCCAGACAGGCAGGGATAGTGACTGAGAGAGCCAGATCTGCAGGGAGAGTGACTGAGAGAGAGCCAGATCTGCAGGGAGAGTGACTGAGAGAGAGCCAGGCAGGGAGAGTTACTGAGAGAGCCAGATAGGCAGGGAGAGTTACTGAGAGAGAGCCAGACAGGCAGGGAGAGTGACTGAGAGAGACACAAATAAGCAGAGAGAGTGACTGAGAGAGAGCCAGACAGGCAGGAAGATTGACTGAAATAGCCAGACAGGCAGGGAGAGTGACTGAGAGAGCCAGACATGTCATTTGGTACGCACAGTGAAAGCTGTAAAATCCAAGCCCACAAGAAAACGTCGCAAATGTGTTTTTTCACCATTTTCACTGCATTTGGAATTTTTTTCCCGCTTCCCAGTAGACGGCATGGAATATTAAATACCGCCACTACGAAGTGCAATTTCTTACGCAGAAAATAAGCCATCACAGAGCTCTTTATGTGGAAAAATAAAAAAGTTATAGATTTTTGAAGGTGGTGAGTGAAAAATGGAAGTGAAAAAACTAAAAAAGGCCAAGTTGTTAAGGGGTTAAAGGAGCAAATTACAAAAAATAACTGAGCTACATATGGTAAATTTTGTAGGTGGGGAGGGGTGTAGCATGTCAAAGAAATAAAAATTTTAAAGGAAGAAGCTAGGTGTTGTACACCACCCTTAAGCACTAACAAAACTGCAAATTCTGTGAAGAATGAATGAGGATTGTGAACAGAAATGTGATGGCTCTCTTCAGTGTGTATAATGCAGATTTTGTTTGCTGGTGTTTTACTTTAAAGTGGATTAATGAATCCAAGATTTGAATAGGAACACTGATTGTCATGTCTTTTCCACATAAGCCAGGCCCCCCTCCGAAGCAGCATCCATCTGTCATGATTTTTCCCCTTTAATTTTCCCAATGCCTTTGAGATATACCAGAAGTGTAATCCTAATCTACAGCAGAACCTGTTACTCAAACAAACAGTTGTGCACCAGGATATCCTAAAAAAGTGGCCTCGAAATGTCCCTAAAATTCCTATTTGGGACCATATTAGCCATCCAGATAGACTTCAGAAGTATCTAAACTGCAATATGCTATATTATGATACACACCTACACTCGGAACTTGCTGTTTTGTAGCACACTTGGATCTACACTTGGATCTTGCTGTCTTGCAATGATTGACCAATGAGAGATGAAGCATTGCCTACAAATACCAGTCTGCACTATATCGCTTACATGTTTAGAAGCCCCCAACTAACTATGTTTTGTTATATTTTGGCCATATAAAACACATGAACAGTCATTGACTCTATTTTGTCTTGTAGATTAAAGAACTCACAGGAAACTTGAATAGAATGTCGTCCTCTTCCAGCCTGTCCTCACTGCCCAGCGGGACTGAGTCTGACATGTCTCATCCCAACACGCCAAGCACTGAGAAGAGCATGTCTGTTTCAATTAGGGATCAACGCAGAGCGATCAAAGCTCTTCTGAACTGGGTTCAGCAAAGGACACGAAAGTAAGAACTGAGTATTATGGAGAATGAGTGTCTGCACAGCCTCTCCACAAACCATCACAGATAAGACTGTACAGTGCTGCCCCTAGTCACACCAGGAAGTGTCAGCAGGGTCATTAGTGGGATTAGTGGTTAGTAGACTGCCATCACTCAGAAACATGAAAATGGCAGTCATGAAAAAGGAAGTCATAATGATGGGAAACAATTCTATATTTTCTTAAATATAGAACATAATATTGTTTTAGTTGTACTCTTGCACATAAGAGGGGTGGTATTATAAAAGGTATATTCATGTACATAGGGGCAGTATTATAGTAGTTATATTCTTGTACATAGGGGGCAGTATTATAGTAGTTATATTCTTGTACATAGGGGGCAGTATTATAGTAGTTATATTCTTGTACATAGGGGCAGTATTATAGTAGTTATATTCCTGTACATAGGGGGCAGTATTATAGTAGTTATATTCTTGTACATAGGGGCAGTATTATAGTAGTTATATTCTTGTACATAGGGGGCAGTATCATAGTAGTTATATTCTTGTACATAGGGGACAGTATTATAGTAGTTATATTCTTGTACATAGTGGTTAGAATTATAGTAGTTATATTCTTGTACATGGGGGCAGTATTATAGTAGTTATATTCCTGTACATAGGGGGCAGTATTATAGTAGTTATATTATTGTACATAGGGGCAGTATTATAGTAGTTATATTCTTGTACATAGGGGGCAGTATTATAGTAGTTATATTCTTGTACATAGGGGGCAGTACCATAGTAGTTATATTCTTGTACATAGGGGGCAGTATCATAGTAGTTATATTCTTGTACATAGGAGCAGTATTATAGTTGTTATATTCTTGTACATATGGGGCAGTATTGTAATAATTATATTATTGTTTACGGGAAAGCATTATAGTAGTTATATTCTTGTACATATGGGGCATTATTATAGTAGTTATATTCTTCTATTTAGAGGCAGTATAATAGTTGTTATATTCTTGTACATAAGGGTCAGTATTATAGTAACTATATTATTGTATATGGAGCAGTATTATAGTAGTTATATTTTATACATAGGGGCAGTAACGTAGTACAGTAGTTATTTAGTTATATAAAAATTCAATTATGTATATTTTATGTGTAACTATGTCCATTGCTGCACTGAATTGTGGCTGGAGCTTCTGTTTCCATCTTAATGATATCCTGGAGTGAAATAAATGAGTATTATCTATGTAGTAATTAGTGACTTCATAATCAGTGGTGTCTCATTTGATAACATAGCAGAATAATTTGCTTTCAAGTAACTGTTTAGCTTTTAGCCTAGAATGCAAATGAGACTTAGACAAAGGGTCAAGCTGGTAATATTCACTTAGAACCATTAAATTGTTCATCTTACTTCGAGTCAGTGGAACATAGCGATCAGAATTTTCTGCAGATTAGTGCTATCAGCAGGTGCCCTGGAATATCTTGTGTTGCAAGATCTTGCTTTAATTATTTCACAAATCTTCTAATATGAATGCAATGTTCTTCTCTCCATAAACAAGGTACGGGGTTGCGGTACAAGACTTTGCCAGTAGCTGGAGAAGTGGACTTGCATTCCTTGCTATTATTAAAGCAATAGACTCCAGCCTGGTGGACATGAAGAAAGCATTGGAAAGATCACCTAGAGACAATCTTGAAGATGCCTTTAGTATTGCCAAAAAGAGCCTCAATATACCTCGGCTTCTAGAACCAGAGGGTAAATTATTTGTAACTCCAATGCAGTACAATGAGCTGTATGCATAAACAGATGCATTTTTTGAATAATCAGAGATTCCATTGGTGAAATATTTATACAGAATTGTTTCTAGACCCTAGAAGAAAATCACTTTAATTATGGTCCATTGTAATGTTATCTGCCAAAAGTTTGCTCACCTACATGTTTTGTCTAATTGTAGATGTGATGGTGGACTCTCCCGATGAACACTCTATAATGACTTACATCACACAGTTTCTTGAACACTTTCCAGAGCTTGACCCGGTAGGTTCAGGTTTTTTTTATTCTTCCATAACAGCTCATCATAAAGTATCAAAATCCAGTTTATTCATCTAAATAGCGTTGATTGGGTCATGGCCCCATGTATGAGCCAGATGCCCAAGCTGCAAAATTATACAGGAGGTCCTATTCCTGCACCAAATATTGGACCTTACACATTGATCATATCACGAGTTGCAAACAATGGATCATGGACATGTTTGTGTGCACAAGGCTTTGATATGATATCCATGGTATCATGTCAGACCTAATATAATTTAGTATTTAATGACATTAGTGGTAAGAACAGCTTATCTTGCCCTATTAAAACATTCTTTTTCTACAGGATGATTTCACAGAGCAAAATGAAGAAGCGCCTCTAGAGATGACATATGTGAGGTATAAAGATGGGCCGACTGAAGAAGAGGGTAAAATTATTACTGTGAGTAGAGATGAGGATAAAGGCTATACATTAGAACTTCAGACAAGACCTCTTACACCACCAGAAACACATGCCTATGCTGAAGTAGATATTCCATATGATGATAAGATAAATGTGGAGAAAAGTGAGAACAATCCTTTCCAGATCCCAACAGAAAAGAAACTTAATCAAGAAATAAAAGCGGAAAGTAGTGGCTTCAAGTTAGATACAGTCTTACGGCGGCTGGAAATGTCTCCAAGGAGATCCGAAGTTTATAACAAAACTATCAATGGTGATGGGGATATTCGCAGTGTGGAAGAACCGGTTGACTCATTTACAAAATTGAATGGAAATAATGCTCTTCCTCATACGGACTTTGTAGAAGATGTCCAACCTGACTATAATTCAATTCTTGGACTCACAAATAATAGTGAATCATTTTCATCCTTTTCCTCGGTTTCTGATAAGGAACCCAGTGAAATATTTTATCAAACAGAGGTTGGCCATAGTCAACTGGAGCCACACATGATATCAAATATAATGTCTACTCATACAATGATTGAAGATAATGATAACTACAAGTATGTCCTTCATCACCCTGACGTAGAAGGCAATAACACCAAACAGTTAACAGTCTTCCAAGCATATAAAGCTGGTGACATGGATCGACAAGTCCAGTCTTTGGACAGTGCTCTTGAAGGAGATGGGACTGATGGCACATCTGAACCAAAGATTTCTATCATCCCTCATGATTTATTCTACTATCCTCATTATAGTGTGCCCATTGCAGATGTCTTGCATGCTTTCACAGACAGCTGTTCAGATAGTCTTATCGAAAAGACTTGCACTTTTGATGTTTCCTCTGAGGATCAAACATGTGACAATGAGACCCTCAGTAGTGGAGTATACTTGGACACAGAGTCAGCAGAAAGTGATACTTCAGTAGAAGAATGTCATGAGATGATATATGCTGTGGAGGACTCTGTACAAAATGTTAATTGTGCAAAAACAAGTTCACTGCATTCTCCCGTGAGATCATTGGCAAATGGATCAATAACTCGAGCTATGTGTGATGTATCAGGTGGTGGTTTCATCCCTCATCCTGGCTATAACAACTCATTTCAGGTAATGTTTATTTTAAAGTTGCCTTTATTAATCTTCCAGATTATGTTTTATTTAGAACTAGCTGTAGCTACTGGGAGCTCCTGTTGCTCGGGATAGTAAATAACTGCTCTTGGCTGTCAGGATCAGTGGTAGTGAATCCTCTGTACCACCGCGATTGATGACGTAAGCCGACACCTGGGACTGGAGTCTTTGTGGTAACCGGTTTTCATCAGAGCCTCCCCCAAAGCAGGTTGAACTTGTGGTACCACCGGGTCATTCCACAGCTGCGACTTTGTCCGTGGTGGCGGCCATGACAAAGTACAGAATCGTAAGGCAAGGTCTTGGTTGGGGACAGGCAGGAGGTCGAGACAGGCAGCACAGGATCAGACTCGGGGATGTAGCGGAAGGTCAGAAAGGGCAGCATAGGAGCAAGGTCAGGAACGGAATCGAGGTCACAACGGGAAATCAGGATTGTCGCACAGGGCATCAAACAAGCTTTCTCTAAGGCTATGAGGCACAAAGATCCGGCAGGGGACACAGGAAGGGGCTGGAAACCTAACAGGGAAGGCGGCTGGCCAGCACCAATCATCGGGGCACTGGCCCTTTAAATTTTACAGAGCCGACGCGTGTGACTGTCTGTCGTCGCCACTCTCATTCCATTGACTGCCTGTCGCTGGCACTCTCATTGCAGATTTATCAGGAGTGTCTGAGAGCAAAACTTCTCTAGTAGTTTTACCTCAGACAATTCCCCCTATCTCTGTATCCCTATCCATCTTACCTCACACATAACTATCTTCTACTCATTGCCTATTGTAACCAATCACAGCTCAGAGTTCATACTAATCCCCGCTGGCAGAACAGCAAACCAATCATGGCTCAGCTTCCAACTGCCACAGCAGTAGAAAATGGCTCCTGTATATGGTGGGTAATAAGTGGATTTTGGAAAGCGCGGGGTGAAAATTTCAGCTCAAAATAGAGGGGCACATTTACTAAGGGTCCGCAGCCGCGAATCCGTCGGGTTTTTCCCGCATATTTCCACTTTGCGCTGTATTTCCCGGGATTGTGGCGCACGCAATCGCCTTCCACGCGTGGCCACCGGACAACCCGAAGGAATATCGGCGCACGGACCTTAGTGAATCCCGGCAGAACCCGAATCAGCGTCGGAGACCCCGCCGCTGGATCGCGTCTGGACCGCGTAAGTAAATGTGCCCCATAGTCTATGACATCCCAGGCAACTGTGCAAAATTTGGTGATTGTAAATGCGATGGTACAGATTCCTTTAGCGGACATACATATGCACACACACACATACATTCAGCTTTGATGAAACATTTATCCTAGTATGAGGCCAAGGAGATGGAGGCGTCATAAATGAACCATATCTGCCTAAATGGCTTATGGGCTAGGACAGTGGTGGCGTACCTATCGCACGGGTGCCAGAGGTGGCACTCGGAGCCCTCTCTGTGGGCACTCAGGCCATCACCCAGCACAAAGGTCACCATTCAGGACTCCTCCTCCTGCAGTCACAGGCAGCCCAGAAAGTGCCGCGTTCAGCACTATTTTATAGTGACTTGACGTATAGGAGGAGCAACGAGGTGTGGACAGAGCTGGATTATCATTGAAGCCCCTCCTCAGTTCCTGTGATTCATCCTGTTAAGGGGATCTTAGATGGAATTTCTCCATCTTTCTACTGTATTGGTGTCTTCAGGACACCAATACGTTCGAATCTGTGACACAGCAGGGAGCAATAAGTTACTTTAAATTGGCATTTGGCACTTTGGCAAAAATATGTGGCTTTTGGTTGTAGTTTGAGCACTTTCTACAAAGGCTCTCTATTGCTGTTTATTGTGGTAGTTGTAGCTGATTTATATCATGGGACCAATTTAGATTTTGCTTTAGGCCCTACATTCTGTTGGATCCATTTATTTAACTTCTTTGGTAGATGTATGGACCTTTTGATATATCTTACACCAGCCTATGTAGCCCATCACATCCTACTGTATCCTTTACTTCTTATTTCATCAGGATTTTGGTACGGATAGTTCCGATGAGGAGCGGAAGGAGGATTGGTCAAAAAGAGTCTGTAGACAAGTGGATTTGGAGGATGATGACATAGCAGAGGAAGAGGAAAGAGCAGACCAGCAAGCTGCAGAAACTGAAGGCTTCTGGCTGTCAAGGTAAATACCATAGTTAGTAACACCTTACATGAGAGATAATTGGACTCCTTTCCTGGAATACTCTGTGCTGCTGGATGAACTCGTTCTATTTTATAATGTAACTTTCAAATGGTGAACTCTGACAATCTAAATTTGAAAACATTTATACCATAAAATAATAACTCTCTTTCACAGAGATACACAGAATGCCAGCAGTGCATACAAGAGGCGAGAACTGAACGCTCCTAAGCAGCCAGTGAGTCCCCCACCATTATTACTGTCTAATTCTCTACTTTTCTGTGTAAAAACAACTATCAAGTTCTCTTTCTTTTCCAGAATGTTGGAGTTTATCTTAATTTCAGTGAAGAAAGACACCATCTTTTAGGATCTGGGTAAATGTTTTTCTTCTACATTTTATAGAATACAAATAGAATGTTGTTTTGTAAGGGGGGGGGGATTAGGTTTTGTGGTCTTGAGGACAGCCATATCAACTTCATACAACAACGTTATGTCTGCATGTTCAACATGCATGGAGGACAACAGAGAAATTCATATACATATACAGATGTATCAAAACATAAAAATATACTACAGTCAGACTACGGTCAGTGTCCAGGTCACAACATTTTTTTTAATGTGATTTCAATTAATTATTATGGTTCATCCATTTCTATCAGTTACTCATCAGCTCCCCCTGCAGCTCTGATTTGGAATTCCAATGAGACAGATTATAGCGCTGCCTCTTTGCATAGTTTTATACAGCATTTCTATTGCTCTGGCTCCAGTAAAGAAAAGTCACTACTTTACACCACTTATTATGTACTCATCCTGAATTACATCCTATTTTATACTTCAGAGCTGCACCCACTATTCTGCTGGTGGTCGCTGTCTACCTACTTTACTATAACTTATTCTGAGTTATATCCTGTTCTGCCAGTGGTGTTACATAGTGTACATACATTAATTTACTTATCATGTACTGATGTTACATCATATTTTATACTTTAGAGCTTCACTCAATATTCAGCTGGTGGTCACGGAGTAAATATGTTACTTATCCTCTGTACTGAAATCCATCCTGAATTATGCTCCAGAGCTGTACTCGCTATTCTGCTGGTGAAGGCATTGGGGCACATGTATCAAACTTATGCCTTTTTCTTTCATTTTTGTGAAAGCACATCTGCTCATTTGTGTCTTTCTTTGAATCTAAGGCAGTCACATTACAAAGTTTGCCATTGTCTGGTTTTCAGCTTGTCCGGAGGAGGGGAGGAACGAAAGCAGGTTTGGTTGGGCTGGAAGACATTACAGGGCCATGTGATAGTAGCAGGATGGGAGCTGGCAAATGGCTTTTTTTTACCTGGTTCTGCCAAACTGTGGAGCAAAGGAGCATGTGTGGCTGAAGTTTGGCAGCCGCACAAACTGATGAAACAAGTGCAGACTCCAGTGTACTAGTAATATACACACAGGACCTTTGGACCCAGCTCGGGCCTGTACACATTATAGCCCCCTGTGGCAGTGTCCGGTCACAGGGCTGTGTATGTCAGACTCAGGCTGATGACAGGTGTTGTCAGTAATGTCCGGACCAGACACCACACACTGATCTTTGGACCCTTTGAGGATTACCCCCTGCCTGACCCCATCACCCTCTCCCTCATACACCCGGTGTTTACACTTACTGGAAGGAAGTATTGGGGATCCCCCCCAGCACCCGCCGGGTCTCCCATGGCAAGACTAATCCATCCGCGACACTATGCTGCAAGAAGATACACCGACCCGACCAATCTACCGGTGCTACTTTACAGCCAATACATGCTGCTTAATACTTGCAACGTGAAAGGAGCTTTGTTATTGGTCTTGTGAACACTGCATCATGTGCTGAGCAGTGGCTGCGTGTGCGATCCCACACCGCAGCGTGTGTCGGACTGCTTATCAAGCACTTCACAGGGCATAATTGCCAAGCGTACTTTTGCGCATGGCAATTAATCTGGGGAGTAATGGTGCCTCATCATGCATCTATGACGCTTGGTGAGGAGTTAATGCGACCTCTGGGCCTACATATGTATATGTATCAACAGGGAAAAATAGATCTGACCAGCAGAAAAAAATAAGGGATGGACAAAGCCAGACTTATGATACATGTGCCTCATTGTCTACATACATGACATTAGCTATCCTGATGCAACAACCCTGCCAATGCATAGGGCAGGTAGTTGTTGTGAACAGCGCAGTCTCAGGCCGCTGCCTGACACCGTGACCACAGCGTGCACCAAGCCGTATAAGCCAGACACTCCAGTATTCTGGGTCCCGGCAGTCTAAAACCACAGAAGAAAGGCTAGGCCCCCCCATGGGGGATGTTGCACTGACCTGGGGTTTTTTTTTGTATTCAGAGGCAGCACTATGCTGCTGGTGAAATCACAGTACAATTCTGTAGGAGTAGGATAAGTAATGTATGTAGATAGTGACTACTCCAATATATGTAATAGTAAGTACAGTACTGAAGTATAATACAAGACGTAACTATTAGTTACTAATGCCTTAAATATGGAAAGTTCTTTCATTTTTATATAAACTGTGCTTATAGATGGATAAAGCTTTGAGTAGTTGGAGATATGTGAATGTAATGTCTGGTTAGGCACAATGTTCAACCTCCTACATCATTATGTTATTTCTGCAGAAAAATTTA
Source organism: Engystomops pustulosus (assembly GCA_019512145.1). Taxonomy (NCBI): domain Eukaryota; kingdom Metazoa; phylum Chordata; class Amphibia; order Anura; family Leptodactylidae; genus Engystomops; species Engystomops pustulosus. The sequence goes on from CM033647.1 coordinate 57,718,591, forward strand.
ATTTACTGAGATCTAGTACTGGGACACTTTATCTAATTGCGTTTTTAAATGTAATATTTTAATGTGAGATAATTGTATAAATAAATCATTACCTCATCTTCCCTATAGAACACCAGGGACCTTTGAAGACACTGCTCCAGGAAGAATTGCTGCGACCTCTAGGCTCCCATTCTCCAGTGACCAGTCTCCAGATACCTTCTACCTGCTCATCCTTCTGTGGCTCCTCTGCTACTTCCTGCTGATCCTTCCCGAGTTGGATATCAGCAAAGTTGCATTTTTTGTAGACAACGACTAAAGACTTTTTTAACGTACGGCCATTTCACATGGAATCTTGGGTGCATTGAACTTGATCTCCAGCAATAACTACTAAACCTGCTTCTTTTATAATGATGAAAAAAATAGGCAGCCGAGGTGCATAGGAAGAGAACGTCATTTTGTGCCTATAGGTCTGAAACAAAATTGTTAATGCTTGTTCTTTGTATGATTATAGCTCGTATTTTATATTAGTGATCTTAAAACCAATCTAGATGCCTCCTGCAGATCAGCTAGCAATACCTGAGGCATGCATAGAGAGGAGAGGGCAGAAACATGTGGAAGGACTCTTCTTGCATTGCTGTATCACAAAGATGACTAACTTTGGAAGTAATCAAGGTTCCAGTTCTCCCTAACCTTCTCTATATAGACAATGGTGGCAGGAGGCCAGCTATTTTTCCAGTTTTGAGGACCATGGCTATGTAGAGCTCCATAGATGGAAGGAATAGTGAATTATCATAGGTAGCTCTCAGCACTTGCATGATCTATAGTTTTTGCTGAGCCTTTACTTGTCAAACACTGCCACAGACGGATGCATCATATATATAACATTGACTTTGATAACAAATCTTATTTTTAAAGGTTGCTGACTACTTAAATGGGGTGTCTAGTTTTCTACTGACAATTTTGTAGGGGGATATTTACCTGATATAAGGGCAGCTCTCTTTCCAGCGCAATGTCAACATGCCAGTGTCCACTTCTTCACAGAGTAAATTCTCATCCACACCTTCAGACTGGAAGGAAAGGGCCATTTCAGATGCCCCTATCTTGGGCTCTGTAGCACCTAGAACCTAGATGCTTCTCATGTTGTTTTAAAGATAATTTCAGTTTTACAGAGTCAGCCAGGATCTTAAAGGGGTTGTCCACTTTCAGCAAATAATTGATAGTTTGTTAAAGGAAAAGTTATACAATTTTTCAATATACTTTCTGTATCGATTCCTCATAGTTTTTTAGATCTCTGCTTGCTATACTTCTATAGAAAGCTTCTCTAGTTACTTCCAGTGGTAAGAAGCTGTCCATGATGACATGCAGGTGCATGAGCTGTTAGTATCACACAACTTCTATTACTCTCAGTGATAATAATGACTCCATCACATAAGCATAGACCGATTCTATCCACTGGAAGTGAATAGAGAAGCTTTCTATGAAAATATAGCAAGCAGAGCTCTAGAAAACCATGAGGAATTGATACTGTATATTGAAAAATTGTCTAACTTTTCATTACACAAATAATATCAATTATTTACTGAAAGTGGACCACCCCTTTAAGGTTTGCATGTACAAAAGGACTGTTAAAAAGACATAGCTGGTAATGAAACATAGTTTTGCATTTTTAATTCCAGCCCTTTAGCACACAAAAGTATGATCTTTAGAATCATATTTCAATAGAGCCCAAGATAGGGGCAATTTAGGTGACTATTTTTAGGCAAGCACTGATTTTATTCGGCATGTTGGCATATTTTTTTACATAAAAAAGGCTATACTCAAAACATATATTTCATAACCTACCCAAAGGTGCTATTAGCTTATTGGTCAAAATGTCACTGACATTTTCCTTATACATATAAAATGAATCTACAGATGAAGCTGAGTCAATATGTACAGTTTAGCTATTTTATTACTCATTTTGGATTTATCATGAGTAACATATATTATACTCCATAGCTGCAAGCACTGTTCTGCTAGTGGAGTCACACCTATCCTGGACTCACCCTGAGTCTTAAAGGAAACCTACCACTTGACGTGGTAGGTGTAAGATGCATATACCAAGTACCAGCTCAGGGTGAGCTGGTGCCGGAGCTTACTTTCATTAGTGTCCTAAACCGCTGTATCGCGGTTTAAACACTTTTTATTCTTTACAGCCGAAGGAGCTTCAGTGCACCATGCTGCGCGACCGTGCGCGCGCCTACATAGGAAGTGAAGGAGAGCCGGTGATGTCACGTACGCACGGTCTGGCGGCGTGGTGCATCGAAGCTCCTTCGGCTGTAAAGAATAAAGTGTTTAAACCGCGATACATGGGTTTAGGACACTAATGAAAGTAAGCACCGGCACCAGCTCACCCTGAGCTGGTTCTCTGTATATGCATCTTACACCTACCACTTCAAGTGGTAGGTTTCCTTTGAGTATTTTTTAGTTACATTCAGCAGATACCTGCCAGAATGCAAATCATCCCAGCAGCACTCCACAGTGCGGCTCTGGAGTATAATACTGGACGTAACTCAGGAATTTTACAGGACAAATAAATAAATGTATTTACACTGTGTCTCCACCAGCAGAATGGTGAGTTCAGCTCTGGAGTATAAAACGGGGTGTAATTAAGGATCAGCACAGGATAAGTAATGTCATGTATGTACACAGAAGCCCTGCGATTTATATAGATTCATTCTATGTGTAGATGGTTTTGAGTGGGCCAGAGCTATAAGTATGAGCAATGCTTTTTACTGACATACACAACTTCCATAATAACTAATAATATACAGGTAAATGGGGTTAACTAACATATTATGGGGCTGTTAGTTTGTCAATTGACTCTTACACTAATATGGTAGTATGCACTGTCAACATTAAAAGAAATTGTGAAATGCTAAAGGATCTGGGGATAGTAGGGAGGATTGTATATTGTAACATATATGGAGATGTCATTGTACTATGCCAGTAAATACTAAATATCTTCCATTGTTGCCAAAAAGGAGCCAAACCTTTGGGAAGAATTTGGGATTTTATCTTTGCGATACCTTTAAGGTATTTTATATATATAGCAGGATGGAATTATGTGTATATTACATTGTTTTTATATTTATACTTCTAGATTCTAGGACATGCACAGACTTTAGTAGAGATCTTATTAAGGAAATACTTATAGGGATGTGCACTAAAAATTAAGGTCATCTTAAGAGTTTATGATTTGGGGCAATAATATAGCATATGTCATTTGTAATTCAAGAACAGCCAAGAGCAAAATGTAGGTGTCTGATCTTGGTATAGTAACTCAAGATGGGTTTATAATGGGCACCTCTTTTATGTTACCCTAGGTCAGTGATGGCAAACCTTTTAGAGGCCGAGTGCCCAAACTACAACAAAGTCCCGCTTATTTATCACAAAGACACCAACAAAGAAGAAAATAGTCCCAGGTAGAGCTGTCACTTTAAAATACCTCTGCACAGCAAGTCCTGGGCTGTCTGGGACTGCAGGAAGATACTGGGAGTCATCTCTGGTGATGGCCTGAGTGCCCACAGAAAGGGCTCCCGAGTGCCACCTCTGGCACCAGTGCCATAGGTTAGCCATCACTGCCATAGGTGATCCCCGTTTAAGTATATATTTTCCCATATTATTACATTTCTTTAGATACCCTAATTTGAAGGGGACAGATTCCCTCTTAAAGTGGACTTTTTACCTACACACTGCCTACCTGAGCTGCTATCATTCAAGATAATCCAAATGTAAAAGGATATACAGGATCTCACCTCAGAATCTATGTGTAACTTACCTTATAATCTTATTTTGGGAGTTTATAATTAGACTGTCATTGCTGTAATGGAATCATTTCTTCATGTATTCTGGGGACATATTAGATCGTGCAGCTCAGCTGGATCATTACTTAAGGCTGAGAGATAAAGCAGTTATAAAGTAGCTGCCTGCAATACATAGCAGTTCATCTAAAAAATGAGAAATTTGCTTTAGAGGAATGAATATAGTTTGCATTGGCTTTCTCTACTATAAATAGAAAGTTTATTTTATATTTGCATAATAAAAAGCATAAAACCTATTTATTTATTTTATAATTATCACAGTGTATGTAGTGTCAGATGTGTACAGGGATATATTTATCTACAGCAGAGGGCAGATGATATGTATGATTTGTATTATAGTATAAAATGATATGTGTGGAGCGGCGTGTGACAGTAACGTGGAATACAAGTCTGATAGTTGTATGGTGAGTTGGGCAGTGGAGATGGTGAAATGTGTTTTCTTTCTGTAGTATGACATTCATATTACACACTGCTATATACAAGACCTAGAAGACACAGTTCATACGTAGCATTTGTACCTGCCAGGCTTCAGTGAAACAACATAAAGCCCTACATATTTAGCAACTAAATTATTTTGTAATGCAATGGTATGGGGCTTGTCTGTGAAAATATAGAAATGAAAGGGAACCTGTCACCAGGAAAGTCATTTTTAGCTGTCATATTCCAATAGCCTATGCTATACTGATATAAAATAGCTTTAGTCAGCATTCTGAATCATTTTAGTATATTATATAAGTTTAATTTACATTACCTGGCTCCCTGCCAGCAGCATGTGGTGAGTCCCTTGGAAGGGAGCAGCTGTGTGTGCCTGTGACAGTCTCCGCTATTCCACACTCATCCAACTCCATCACCCCTCCCCACGTCCTGTCATGTGCAGGGTGGTGAGGAAGAATGCATGAGGAGACACAGGCACACACAGACTGCAGCTACCCCCCCCCCTTCCTCCCCAGGGAATCACCAAATGCTGCTTACAGGGAGCCAGGTAATGTACATTAAACATATATAAAGTACTGAAATTAGTCAGAATGCTGACAAAGGCATCAACATAACATAGGCTATTGGAACCTGTTTCCAGCTAAAAGTTACAGGTTTGCTTTAAAGGAGAAAACAAGATCATCTACATTTGATAAACTTTTCGAACAATTATATGTCTTAGGAATCACTGAATAAAGATGATTATAGCTCATACTGATCTCAATAAAAATATGAAGAAATAGGGGTGGCTGTAGGCAGATTTTATATTTCTATGACTGTGGTAGGGGAAGCAGGGATAAGGGCTCTGTATTGGAATACTACAACTCCATCCCCTTTAACTATGTAAAATAAATGTAATCTTCAAAAAATGTACCTATTATGATAAATGTGAGTGCTCATGTGAGCACTATTAGGTATAAGAAAAGGGGAAGGCAGCCTTTCCTCCTACAGCCATATATCAGCTAACTACTGAGACCTTCCCAAATGCACTATTAACCAGTTCAGTAACCGGTGGAGATTCATTGACAGTTTATTACCCTTTATTACACTGTTCCTGCCCTAGTGAAATCACTGAGCAATGCACTAAGAAACACAGCGTGGTATGCAATGTAAATAAGATGTATGAAGAGGCAGATCTATTTGTGGAGATAATTGTCAGAGATCAATTGTATATTATTTTGTGTTCTAATAATCCTAATAAAATACACTTCTGGAACACCATGTGTATATGTCTTCTTCATGACACAACATTTCAAGTAGCCATGATGGCTTTAAAGGAAATCTACCGCTATTATTCAGTAATGTTTAAAGTACAGAAACTTACCTATAGCTGCCTTCTCCTTATTCCTGGTGCTGGTTTTCTTTAACCCCTTCCCGCCCTTTTTCGTTTAAATTTTTCACTCCCCACCTTCAAAAATCTATAACTTTTTTATTTTTCCATGTACAGAGCTGTGTGATGGCTTATTTCACTTATTACACTTCAAAATGTTGGTATTTAATATTCCATGCCGTGTACTGGGAAGCAGGAAAAAATTCCAAATGCAGTGAAATTGGTAAAAAAAAAGCATTTGTGCCGTATTCTTGTGGGCTTGGATTTTACGGCTTTCACTATATGCCCCAAATGACATGTCTACTTTATTCTTTGGGTCGGTACGATTTGTATAGGTTTTATAATGTTTTCTTACATTTACAAAAATTGCTCCTGTACAAAAAAATTTTGGGGGATTTTGCCATCTTCTGGTGCTAATAACTTTTTTATACTTTGGTGTACGGAGCTTTGGGTGGTGTCGTTTTTTGCGGCTTTTGATTACGTTTTCCCCATAATGGCCCATTTTTGCACCATTTTTTGTGCAAGTTTGGACTAAAAAAAGAGTGGCCCACATTTATTAATAGTCAGGTTGCCTCAGTATCGAGCAGAATGTGCAGGATAATTGATGTCCGGAGCATGGTCTTCATGAATCTGGCGCACCCAAAGTGCATGAACTGAGTGCACCAGTTTTTTTTCAGCTGCATTCAGTTTACAACATAAGTGTGGTGCACGGTGTGAATAAGTACTGGAACACCCCTTTCTGGGCACATTTACTAAGGCCTTTGCGCCAGTTTTCTGTCGGACTTGGCACCTTCTTTCTAGTGAAAACTGCTTGCACGGGTATTTAAAGGACACCTGTCATCAGGTCTGTGTCACTAGTCCTGTCCCCACTACCTGTTGGAGCAGCTCACAGGGATCCCATCCCAGCCTTTATCTAGTTTCATAAATTTATCATTATAAAATCATGTATTCTTTATTATGTAAATGAGGCTGGTCACATGGTCAGAAGCAGTGATGTCACCCCTGTTCCCCCTCCCCCTGCTCATGTCTGTGTATAATGTATAGTAAAGCATTGCTAGTGTATGTGCTGCATCTGCTGACATGCTGCATCCTCCTAATATACAGGTGAGAGACACAGACATCAGCTACACAAGTACCTGACATGGCTGCACCCTGGAGCTGCTGTATCTCTCCTATACACACACAGGCTGCAGGGGGCGTGGCCACCAGCAAGCACATGGAGCAGCCATCACATCATTATACAGGCTGTCAGTCAAGCACTGGGGGTGTGGCTGTACCTCCCACTCATAAATAAGCTGGACAGCTTGAATATGCTAATGCTTCATTGGACATTTCACAGGTCATTTGCATACAGCTTTAGGACCTCATTGCTTAGGTTTACAGGCATGTAGAGGGACAATGAAGGGATAGTGGCAATGCTTTCTAATGGCAGTTTATGAAAATATATTTAGATTAGGGGGGTTATTTTGCATGACGGGTTCTCTTTAAGAAGTGTTTACACCACAAATGTGTTGCTTGTGACTCTTTTGTGGTGCAGCTGCACTAGGCACCATGCAACACAAATTAGGGGGGAGTTCCGGTGCTCAGTCAGACCGAGCGCCAGATTTATCATGCAGAGCCTGTTGCACAAGGTGCACCACAAAAACAGTTAGTGAACTTTGTCAGGCCAGTGCAAGGAAGCGACAGATTCATGATTTCTAGCACACGATCTAAATGAATCTGTCTCACCGAGCAATATACACAGGCAGTTTGCACGACTCTTAGTAAATGGTTTTGTATGTTGTGGCCTTCATAGTGCAGCTAGTAGCATGCACATGTATGTATGCACAGGCTATGACACAATACTGGTGGTAAAAGCTTCATAACGGGTAGCTAGCGTATGATGCACAGGCTATGACACAATACTGGGCAGAATGAGTAGTACCGTAGATGTGGCCCAGTGTTATATTCTTGCACATGTATGTATGAAGTGTTTGCGCCTGTTTTGTCTTTGAGCCCGGCGGACCTAAAGGGGCAGGTCGTGCTTATGCGGCACAGTGCCACAATACAATGGCTGTCCTGCCTGCTCCCGAGGCGAGGGCGGGCAGCATCATCCACCCCACCACGGGAACCCTGTCAGGTCCAGGCCAGGGTTAAGATCCACTTCCGTGTATTGTATCTTTCTTAGTGACTTCCACTCCCGGCTCCTCCCTTTCCGGTGGGTCGCGGTCACATGACCGTGACGTCAGGCGGCGAGCTGTTGGCGGCGGCCGGTGGATGGGCCCGTCATCCTCCCGTAGCTAGGATCGCACGCTCTGGGAGAGGAGCCCGGTGGCCGGCCTCGTACCTGGCAGTGCGGGGTCACATGAGCGCGGCCCGGGGGTAAGAGCTCTCCGCCTGTCTGTGCGTGCAGCGGCCCCGGCTCCATGTGCCCGGTCATCTGAAGCTGTCATGTAATCATGCCCGGCATATGGCCGCATCCGGGTGCCAGGCCCCTGCAGGCAGCCGTGCTGTGACATCATGATGGCTGGTGTGTCCCTGGTTTGGGGGTGATGTAGTGCCCAGCAGCTGGGTGCTTGGGGTCTTGGCTGGCACAGTGTTCCCGGCTGCAGGTGCTGGATGGGTTGTATGTAGTTTTCCATTATATCTGTCATTTATTAAATTGGGTTGTCCACAAGGGAACCTTCTCCCCAACTGTTGTGCAAGGTGGTACAGGAAGATTTAGGGGGGACTGCTGCAATCCCTACTGCATTAATTTTGATTTATTCTATACTAGATGCAGTGTTCCTGTTATTCCTACATAATCCACATTTGTAAGGGGAAAAAATTAAACCAAATCTCTTTCAGACCTGTGTAAAACCCCGTCTCCCATGGAGACCCTTTGGTACCCCACATTTTCTTTGTTAAACTTTTTAAAAGCTGTGATTGTAGCTTTTTTATTGCTTTAAGGGGTTTATTTTAAAGAAAAAAAATCTAAAGCTTCTCACCTTCCCAGTATAAACAAATGCTATTTTCTCCTGGGTCCCCATTACAGATGGTGCTTAGTCACCCACTGCTATTGCTGTGAATATAGACTGGGATTGGGATAGTACAGCTGCACCCTCTAATTGTCGGGTGTTGCAGAAGCTTATACAGAATACAGTTCTTAAAGGAAATCTACCATCAAAATCCATCATGATAAACCAGGGACATTTACTCACAGATGGTGGTAATCTACTTGTATCACTTACCCATCCTTCCTAAAATAATCTTTAAAAAATATGCAAATAAGCAAAAGTGCTATGTTTGTTACCAGAGCCCCTCTGTTCTGTCACTGCACAGACTGTTAGTGTGCCTGGATCTATAAGTTGGTGTTTATGGATTATCTTTTATTTTGATGGTAGATTTCCTTTAACAATCCGATAGGATTACAGTAGAGATGAGATGGCACTGATATACTGCAACAATCCATAAATCGTCAGGATGGGTTCTTTGCCACTGGATGTAAATTAAACATTTCTTAGTGACTGTAAGCCGAGCTTTTCAGTAGCACCTGAAAGATCTGTAATAAAAAGTCTGTGCCTCTCCACCTCACTCCTTATTGAGAATTTCTGTTTTATGAGACCCATCAACTCTAATTTTTTTGCCTATTATTTTTTACTTCACGGTAAACTCCTGGGTAGCATTGTAATTTCTTTAGAATTTAAAATATGGTGCTTCACTGACCGCAAAGATATCAGGCCTTTTAATAGCTGTTTCAGAGCAGAAAGCATAACCATTGTAAGCTCCCGTCTTTAGACTTGGCACTTCAGCTGAATTAAAGGTTCCCCTCCTCCACCAAAATGTATGAATGTGGGGGGGGGGGAGCAGTAAATGTTGGAGACCATAGTTACTGCGCGACCTGGCTGTTCATGCTGCTCCATTAGAATCCGCTCAGTATGTTCAGCTTTCCGCCTACGCTAATTGTTCTATATTCCGGCACTGCTCACATCCAAAGAAACACCACCTGCCAAAAAGGACTCATTGTCTTCAGAGTTTCTGCAGAGGCGCAAGTGTTGGAAACTAAAACACTCACTGTATTTGTTTCTCTCTAGGTAACTAGGTCTGGCGGCTCCTAATCTGCTCTAAGGTGAATTACTCAGGTAACTCCCCCTGGCAATACCATACACTGTACCCCACTGTAGAAATCCAATTTGCTACCTATTACACATTGTTTTGGGAAGTTTGGTACATAAATATGGTGCATGATACATAAATATTGATTAAAAAATACAAGTTTGGTCTTAAAGGGGTGAACATCTATCCCTTATTGGGGTCTTGCTGTGGGGTCATAAATAATATTTGAACCTCTCCTTGGGTTATTATATATTGCTCTCTTGTCATCTTTGCAGTTATGACGATGTTACAGGATGGTTCAAGCCTTTTTGCATTTGTGAGCTATCAGACAGAAAGAGGTGAGTAACTTGCTGTTCTCTGCAATTATCTCAAACTTTCCATTGTCCACTATGGGTCTGGAATTCTACAGCAAAAACATCCAATCCGTGTTTCCTGGACTTTTGGATTGTCTTTTATGGATGTTTCAGATAATCCAGCATCTTTATGCTCCTACAGTGAATGCTTCATTGTTTTTTGTGTTTTGTGCTATTTTATATTTGTAGAGAGCTGTGCTGAACCGGAACTGCAATGATCTGACCACTGGATGAAAGACCGTCAGCATGGCAAGCCTGCAGCTCATGACCCCGGCCTCCTCACCCATGGGTCCTTTCTTTGGACTGCCTTGGCAGCAGGAGGCAATTCATGACAATATATATACCCCAAGGAAATATCAGGTACTGTCAGTGTTTTTCCTGTTGAGATGGGTATATTAGGAGTGCACTGGGTGCTCGCTATGTGTGTATATTTCATAAAATGGCAGCACTCCAGTATTCAAAGCAAATTTTTTTGGCGTTTAACATGCAGAGCCTTTCTCAAGCCTTGAGAAGGGATCTGTATGTTAAGAGCCGAAACGTAGCAGCTTATGGTGAATAGAGCACAATGGCTTTCACTTTGAATCTTGGAGTCCTGCTTTTTGTTTTTTTTTGTTTGTTATTTTTCAATTTGGATGGACGGTGTCTGAGCTTGCTTGTATTTGTGTGCACTCACTAAGTAAAGCTATGGGGAGCACAGACGGCAGCCTCCAACCTGCCTCTCCCCAGCATCCTTTCCTGACAGCATCAGACTTGAACCCCGTATAAAAAGTAGTTCCATCTGCATAAGGCAGAATGAAATAAATTTGCAGCTAATCCACTGGTTATATAGGTGCATTTGTGGTGAATTTCACCTCGCTTGTTGCATTTACCAGTCTGATCATTTGGAGCAATTCTTCAATTTCCTGTTTAACATCCTTGTTGTATTCATCTGCCCATTCCATTTGATGTGATTTACAATGACTAACCTTGCTAAGCAGCCATTTCTCTTTACTAACCCCTCAGCCGCAGAGGAGGCCAATTTAAATTACATCACATTATATGGCAGTCATGTCTTTGTTATTTCACCGTTATGGGGAACCATGATTTGTGATGCCCATATACAAATGGTACACACAGAGGTCCACATCACTTCATTAGGGGGCACAATTGACCCACTAAGCAGTTGCTTTCCGAGTGTTAAAGGGGAAGGTTCTAAGAAATCATGTAGACTGAAAATGTTCCTAGGAACTATCATGCAAGTCTTTGAGTCATTTAGTCAGCACTAAAACCCCTTCCAGTCCTTGACTTGTACACAACCTTCTCTAAGATATCCACATACATGAGCATTACGGAACACAGAGCCAGTAAGTAATGACATGAATCCTGGAAAACTGTATTTTGGAGGCATTGAAAGAAGTATTGCTATGTTTGTAAAGGGTATTATCTGGTCATCTTCCTTTGCTTCTCCTGCAGGTGGAGCTGCTGGAAGCCGCTTTGGACCACAATACAATAGTGTGTCTGAACTCTGGCTCAGGGAAGACGTTCATTGCCGTACTACTTACTAAAGAGTTATCCTATCAGATCCGGGGAGACTTTAATAAAGCTGCCAAGAGAACAGTGTTCCTTGTCAATTCTGGTAATTGTCACCAATTAAAATAGTAATCTTCTGTTATTACACATGAGGGAGTTGTGTATATTTTAGGTGGTGCTGAAAGGATGTCAGGGCTTGATCTTGTCATACAGTTTGTAGAATGCTTTGTGGGATTTTTTTTATATCTTCAATTTTGACCTGTAGCTTTAAAGTTATTTTATTATAGATACCTGTTTTTTAGTTTTCAGCATTTTCAGTGATCTTGGCCTTCATTTTTTTTTTCTGGTCTTCATGGTTACAAAATAGTCAAGAAACCATTGAGATATGGTTTGCAGCACACACCTAAAGATTCCATGGGGACAAATGTACATGTGTAGGAGTTGGGACCGTTGCTAGAGCTACAACAACCAGAATAAAATCTTATAATCCTAACATTCCAAAGTACAATCGGAGAACTGCTGCACAATCTATTTATATGCTTTATGTATTGTTTTGTTGGGACCAATTTAGTCACGGACACTAAGTGGACAGAGTTCTATAACACTATGTTTTGTTCATTTTCAAGCTAAGCAAGTTGCCCAGCAAGTGTCTGCCGTACGCACTCATTCAGATCTGACAGTCGGTGAATATTCCAGCCCAGAAGTTGTGGAAAGTTGGTCAAAGGAAAAATGGCAGGAGGAGTTTGTGACTCATCAGGTACTGTCATATCACTGGGACCTTGATAAGATCTATTAATGAAAACTTCAATTTATTGCAGGAGAAAAGCTCAGTGATCCCCTGTTTCTTGGCTACAAAGGACACCTGCCATCAAAATAAAGCATGATAAATCAGGGACACTTACTCATAGATCTTGGCACCTTGACTGTGTTAATCTTATATCTTTGTTATCCATGGCCGCTTCCTTACTAAAATCAACTTTAAATTCTAATTATGCTAATGAGTCTGTGTCACTCCTGGGGGTGTTCCCAGAGCCCCACCGTGCTACAGATTCATAGGCTGTAGTGTGCAATCAGCAATCCTACATTCAATCCACAGTGTGCTGAAACTCTCTTCTGCCATGAGATTGCAGGAGATTGCAAGAAGTGCTGAGAGAGTTTTTAGCGTAGGAGGGTGAGAATAGACCTGCCCTGCATAACATCCTATGAGGCTACAGTACTGTGAGGCCAGATCTCATTAACATATTATAAAAGTTCATTTTATATAACAAATAAAAGAAGATTACCACAATCACGGTGCCTGGTTCTATGAGTAAGTGTCCTGGGTTTATCATGCTTGATTTTGATGGTAAATTTTCTTTAAGGCCCTTATCTAAATGGAAGATTTTACTTGATGTAGAGTATGTGCATACAAATTGGCTTTTTCTTTTTCTATGAGGTAGCCAACCAGCTTTCCCGGGTACCAATAAATAGGCAATGCCATAAAGGCTTATAAATGATTGGGCATTGTAGTTTTAAGGGTGGGAGTACCTGCATCAGAGGGTTTAATTGGTGGTTACATTCTCAATCTCCAGATGATGTGCCAAATGCTGACATATTCTTTATCAGCAGTCTAACAGCAATAGGATTATTTCCTTGTGTTAAAACATCTGTCCTCACAGCTCCTTTAGGTGGGGGAAGGGGTCCAGTATCTCTCCTTATATTCCAAGATTGGTGTAACACATTTACCCAAGAAGCAACTGTAGGGTGGAAAATGATTGTTACAAGGTGTCTAATAAAAGGGGCAGTAATTTAAGTCTATTGCTTTGAGTTTTCGCTAGAGCACTTGTCAAACTTCATTCTCTAGAAACATATAGCACGAGAGAGATTTGGTGCGTGTCAGCCGCAGGACGTGATGGGAATTGTCAGATAGTTTACAAAGGAATCATTGAAAACATGTGAGCGTCGAAATTCAAACCAGACGTGCGCAGGTTCTTGACGGGATCTCCAAGGCTTGACATGCTGTGTTTTGTTTCAGATTCTGGTTATGACTTGTCACATATTCCTCCATGTCCTAAAGAGAGAGAACCTGTCTTTATCGAACATCAACCTCCTGGTGTTCGACGAATGCCACCTTGCCATCCAGGATCACCCATATCGTGAGATCATGAAGGTATGGGTCACTGGTTATATAATATTCTTAAGTTAGATTTCCTGAAACCATGAATCTTTGTTATGCATTCACAGTAGGAGTCTGATTTTTGACTGTGACAAAGGGTTAAAATGCTGGGGTTATGGATTTCTTTGATCCTGGCAGTAAGATGAACATGCATGTCACGAGTGCGTGTATAGTCTGTCATACGGCAAGTACAGGCTCTCATTGTACAGGTATGGGTGTATGTAGCATAGTACTTTTCTGTATGGACCCCATTGTACAGGCACGGTTTATATGAAATGATCTTGGCCTGTATGTATTTTTTTTTTTTTCCTCTCAGTAATAAGCTTATTCATAACCTGCTCCTCTCTCGTCACACACAGATCTGTGAAAGTTGCCAGACATGTCCACGAATCTTGGGACTGACCGCCTCCATACTGAACGGGAAATGTGACCCCCGCGACCTTAAAGAGAAGATCCAGAAACTGGAGGAAATTTTGAAGAGTAATGCTGAGACGGCAACTGATCTGGTGGTTTTAGACAGGTAAATGCTGTGCAGAACGCATGACCTCATCTACTTCTTGTAAAGGATTTATGTATGCGTGGATGAATATTTCTTGAAACGTTGCTGTAGCCCCCAGAGGACCAGTCTATTTGTGCTTTTAGGAGGAGACTTTTTTAATTTTTAATTTTTTTTTTTTCTTTCCTGTTCACCGAACCAAGAATATTTTTTGTGGTATAAGTGGTAGGGGTACACATACACTTATATCAATTTTATGCATACTTAAATTCTTGGAAAACGCAGGACGGTGGGCTTGCAAATCGGCCAAAAGGGGGTTCCCTTCTTTTTAAACATCTTAGGGCTCTAGCATACTTTATAGTTTACCACCTCCTGACAGCACCCAGCCCCATCCCACACAATGAGCTCATGCGTATTTCCCGACAGCAGAAATTGATAACTTGGATTCTGGCACTAACAGTAATTTTTGGCTGTATTTTACAGTTTGTTTGCTGATATCATTGGCACATCCCAGAGTTAATACTTTCTAGCATATAATTGGGGCACATTTACTAAGGGCTTTGCACATTCTTTTAGGTGTAAACTGCTTGCATAGGTATTTAAGAAGTGTCCGTTCCACTTTTGTCGCACACAACCATTTTGTGGCCACCATGCGACACAAATTGGGGGGGGGGGGCGTTCTGGCGCTCGGTGGGACCGTGCGCCTGATTTAATGTGCAAAGTCTGTCGCACACCCTATGATAAAGGTGCACAACAAAAAAAAGTTGGTGAACTCTGTCGACAGATTCACGAAATCTAGCGCACCAAGCATTATATACACGGGCAGAGCACTTTTAGTGCAGTTTCCCACATTCTTAGAAAATATGCCACATTATTTGCTAGAAAGCATTAACTCCTCAAACATCTGCTGCACTTTTTGACATCTGAGTGTAGTTGTATTATTTTGAATGTTTTTCTAGTTTACATTTTTATTTTCATACTGTTGTGTTGTCCATTGCTTGGTGAAGGTATGCCTCGCAGCCTTGTGAGATTGTGTTGGACTGTGGCCCCTATCATGACAGAAGTGGACTCTATCAGAGGCTCCTATCTGAACTGGACGACGCACTTCACTTCCTGGATGACTGCAACATTCCTATTCTTTCTAAAGAGAGAGATTCAACATCAATCTCCAAACAGGTACGAGAGGCCCAGTAGACTTGTACCTAACATTATTTGGGAAATTTTAGTCCATAGATATTGCAGATGGACAGATTTGCTAAAGTGCACATAACTAAATATAAACTCAGTAGGAGAGACTTTATAGTGTGTGTAGTATGGATAGGCAGTCTCATGTGTTTACAACCTAGAACGTACTGTGACTGCTTTGTCCCAATACGTATAAGTGTTTAATGAGCTAACTGTCACCTAAAGTACAACTCCCTCCAGAGTACTGTGCACTTATCTTAATCTGCACTGCAGCCCCATTTTTTTAGCTCTTGATTCACTTGAATATTTTTCAACCTAATATTGTTTAAACATGAGAAAAAATGGCTAAAAAGAAATTTTTTCCATGAGATGGTTAAATAATGACATTACCAGTGCCGCTCCTCAGCAGCTTTGTTTTCAGTTCATTGTAAATTCACTTCCGCCCCAGTAGAGACGACCCACTTGTTTGCGATGCCATAACTTGGTTATGACCAGCAGTAAATGTTTTTCCCCGTCTCTCCTAGATCCTGTCAGACTGCCAGGCAGTTTTGCTCGTTCTGGGTCCGTGGTGTGCTGATAAAGTTGCTGGAATGATGGTGAGAGAACTGCAGAAATATATAAAACATGAGCAAGAAGAGCTGCATCGGAAGTTCCTGCTGTTTACAGACACCACCCTGAGGAAGATCCATGCTCTCTGTGAGGAGCATTTCTCCCCAGCATCCCTTGACTTGAAATTTGTCACCCCCAAAGTCATCAAGCTTTTGGAGATCCTACGGAAGTATAAACCCTATGAACGGCAGCAGTTTGAGAGTGTGGAATGGTACAACAACCGCAATCAGGATAACTATGTGTCATGGAGTGACTCTGAGGACGACGACGATGAAGATGAGGAGATAGAGGAGAAAGAGAAGCCAGAGACTAGCTTTCCCTCTCCATTTACCAACATCTTGTGTGGAATCATCTTTGTAGAGCGAAGATACACCGCAGTTGTCTTGAATAGGTAAATTCATATGGATCTCACCTGTTATAGGATAACGTCGCACACAGTTATGCTGTGAGGTTACTTTACCAGGGCTTCAGAGGTCTTTAAAGAGGCCTCTCTCCTCCATCCAATTTCTGAATCTTCAACCTTTGACCTCTCTGGCCCTTACATGGCCAGATTTAGATTTGGAAACTTGATAAATGTGTTGGCTGGCTCTGACATGACGTTGTTGGGTTAGCGGTTTCACATTTCGGTCAGTATAGCTGCCTGAGAGGTGGACAGAATATCCTAGGCCATTCTTTGTCATTCTTCATATCCCCTCAACCACTGTGCAACCACTGAAATGTTGTGGTTTAGCATTTACCACAGAATGTCAGGGGTTACCAACCATTTTAACCTTTTTAAGCAGGCCAGGGAAAAGCCCTTAGTTGGAGATCTTGGAGGGATGATTTTTTTTGTCTATGGTACTATACAGCAGAGAAACGCACAGGCTTCAAGTTATAGGAGACCTGTCATACACTAAAGGGAGAGACACGGGGATGCAAGAATGGCATGTAAAGCAATAAGCTGATGTCAGCATAACAGAGTACTGAGTTAGGGTCACAGGGAAGATGGTATTCCTCAGGAATAACTTGCCCAAGTTTTACCTTTATTTTCTGTCTTCTAGAGGTGAATGAGTATTTTATACCATCACAGCTTGGGAAGTAAAATTTTTAGTTCTTTGGTTTAAGCAGTTGCACTGTGCCGTGCACCCCTGCATCACAGAAAGCAGCGCTATCATATTCACATGACCTCAGTGCTTCATCTTGTTTTATAGTCGGTTCATAGTTTCAGCTATAGTCTGGTACGTGGTGTTTCATTGCACTATATTCCATTGTCAACACACTTGTACAATACTCTAAGCAAATAATCGGAGCAAAGTGCTCTTATACTACATTGCTATGCTATCTATCCTTCCTCCTTACCATTTCGCTGTCCAGTCTAGAATCTCTGCTAAATTTTGTCTGGCAAGATGGACATTATCTCACAGAGGGTACCGACTAAAAGTTTTAAGCAGGGAGGTAAAAAATGAGTCACCGCAGTTCTGTCTCCACTCAACGACACAGAATAAATGTGCGGCATATTGACAGCCAGCATTGCTCCTCGTGCGCACACTCTGGACTAATGCAAAGTTGGGCGCGCAATGCTCAGGCGTAGCTTTAAACAGCCGCTTCCATGTATCTTATCATATGTTAGAATGTAGAGGAAATGATCATCTTGTAGCTTCCTCTGTTCTTTTTTTTTTTTTTTTTTTTTGGGGGGGGGGGGGGGTTAGTTGTCACATCTGTAATATAAGTGATTGCTTTAACCTAACATTACAGGTTGATCAAGGAGGCCGGGAAGCAGGACCCTGAGCTGGCATACATTAGCAGCAACTTCATAACTGGACACGGCATTGGGAAGAGCCAGCTCCGAAACAAGCAGATGGAAGTAGAGTTCAGAAAACAGGAGGAGGTAATACTGGCATCGCTCTACCCATTCCTACCGCCCCCTAAAATATTTGGAGATGAGCACTTTTCCTTTTTGTTCATGGCACCACCTCTGTGCTCAATCTGCTTTGTGTCTGTTCCCTTCCATGGCCTGGACTCCCTCCAGCCCAAACTATAATTATGTGCCATTATAGACTCTGAGCTATCACTTCTTAGGCCATTACAGGTCGAGTCTGCTTTCCTTGCAGCTTATTGACCCTGACAGTTAAATACCTCCATTTACTGCTTGTAAGTAAATAGGAGACTGGCCGGAGATTGGAATAGACTGTCTGAAATCCTAAGCTGCCCCAGCATGGTGTCCTGAGTACGGCTGCTAGACCCCGATGTCATTCAAAGCTACATATAAATCTCTAGAAATGGTCATCGTGGAGTTTTTCTTACAATCGTGTCCTGATTGACATTAGAGGAGGACTAGATTCTTGTTTGAGATTTTGATCTGTGTATCTCAGGGAGGTGGAGTTGTAATTTACAGGTCTGACTCGGATTTCCCAGTTTTGTAATAAATATCAGTCATATAGGTCCCAAATTTAAATCTATTAAAACGTATATAAATATGATATCCCTGTGATCGCACCGACACAAAAAATAGTGTAAATTGGAGCGCAAAATGAAAGCCATAAAGAGTCCACAAAAAAGCCACAAATTTTAGTTTTTTTGGGGGGGGGGGGGTTTGTCAATTTCACTGCACTTTTTTCCAGTTTTCCAGTACATTGCATGGAATATTTAATGGCACCACTAAAATGTACAATTTGTCCCACAGAGAAGCCCATATACATCTCTGTAAATGAAAAAATATAAAGTTATTCCTTTTGGAATGAGGCAAGGCAAAAAACGCAGAAAGGAAAATTTAGTTATTTACCGTAGTCCTGTAAGGGTTAAATGATATTTCTGGAAAAGCTTTACATATCATAAAAAATTCACTTGCAATTTACTTTTATGTCAAGTGAGAATAAATTTATTTTTTTCATGGAATTAGAAGACAAAAATATGCAATTTTTTTTTGTCATTTTTGTAAAATTGTATAAACCTTTACCAACAATGTGACTGGTGTCAATGCAGAACTTGTGCATGTACTTTCGCAAAATGTTTTCTGCAGCACTTTTTGCCTTCTGTCGGGAAGGGGCCTCAATTCAAAAAGGTGCCTCCCCTATGGAGATATGACTATATGACTACGAGCGCAGGGGATCATCGTTCTACAGGGGAAGGCTTTGCAAGCTCCTTGTCGTGAAATTTTTTTTCAGTTTATCACGTGATGAGGGGGGCAGATGTGGTGGTATAAAGCAAATGCTTCCTGTTCACCTTCATCTGTTCACATTATACACGGCTGTAATAAAATAATTAAAGGAAATCTACCATTTTTTTATGCATTATGAATCAAACATATCTTGAGAATGCTGTAGCTACTCTGATGCAGAAACATATCTTGCACCAAACCCTAGCTGCTATGAGTCATCTAGCTCAAGTTGACTATTCCTGTCTGGACAGTTCAGGAAGCTCCATGTAATTTGTTTATGTATGGCAGCCGGCAGCACCCAGCTTTCCCAAGTTCCAGAATTTTATAATTGTATTTTGAGCAAAACCACTTGGATCCGGGATTAAACAAGATATGGTTCTGCATCGGTGTATCTACAGCATTCTCAAGGTATGTTTGGTTCACAATGCATAAAAACAAATGGTAGATTCCCTTTAAAGTTTACAATTGTAAACTTTTCAGAGAAAGTTAGATTATAAAACAGAACTTTGTAACATCCCATTAGTTGTGGAAGCAGGATTATTATTTTTTTTTTATTTTATATTTTATTGCTATATATATATATATCGCCATCAGATTCTTCAGCAATGTGTCGTGACTTTCTGTGCCCGGGAGGGCTGACGCATATCCGTGTGAGAAGTAGCTCCCAAATATGGAGAGGCCATGCACACTCAGTCAGTGCTGATATCGCCTGATTGCTTGACTTTGTTGTCTAAGTTCTGGTTACTATAACATTTGATTTACAAATATATATATACAAATATATATAAGCAGAGTTTTTCGGCACAAAAAATGTGCTGAAAAACGTCCCCTCGGCTTAAACACGAGTCAATGCACAGGTAAAAAAAAAGTTAAAAAATAAACTTATATACTCACCCTCCGGTGGGCCCGATGTCTGCGCGGCTCGTCTTCTTGCTTCCGCACCCGTCTTCTTTCTTCTGCTGGGCGCCGCCATGTTTTTCTCCCGGGCGACGCCTAGTGTGACGTCAGCAGCGGCTCGTCATACTATGCGCCTGCCGGCTGGGGGAGTACAGTGGCGGCGCCCAGCAGAAGAAAGAAGACGGGCGCGGAAGCCAGAAGAGGAGCCGCACGGACATCAGGGGAGCAGCGCGGCACATCGGGGCCACCGGAGAGTGAATATATGTTTGTTTGGTTTTTTTTTTAAATGCTGGGCTGGCTGTATTACCACTGGGGGCAGGCTGGCTATATACTGGTGGGGGGTCTGTGATCAATGCATTTCCCACCATCGGCTTATACTCGAGTCAATAGGTTTCCCTGGTTTTTGGTGGTAAAATTAGGGGTCTCTGCTTATACTCGAGTATATACGGTAGTTTTACTTTTGATACCATTGACTATCCCTCCTCTCCATTTTCAGGTTCTCCGTAAGTTCAGAGCTCATGAAACCAACCTGCTCATTGCCACCAGCATTGTGGAGGAGGGGGTGGACATCCCTAAATGCAACTTGGTTGTCCGATTTGACCTGCCAACAGAGTACAGGTCGTATGTTCAATCCAAAGGACGAGCGCGGGCCCCCATCTCAAACTACATCATGTTGGCAGACACAGAGCGGATAAAGGGGTTTGAAGAGGATCTGAAAACCTATAAAGCCATCGAGAAGGTACAACATAAAGATAATACATGGGTGGATGTGTAGACTGACAGAGGCACTGAGGGTTTACTCTCCCTTTACGTTACAGATCCTGCGCAATAAGTGCTCCAAGTCCATGGATTGTGGTGACACAGAGCCGGACTCCACTGTGGATGATGACGGGATCTTTCCTCCATACGTGTTGCGGCAAGATGACGGCAGCCCAAGAGTTACCCTAAACAATGCTATTGGTCACATCAACCGGTAAGTGTCATACTGCCTGCAGTTGGTTTCATTTTAATTTTCATATCTGTGCAATAGAAGTATAAGAATTGTAGCTTTTGGCATAGTATATTAAACTAATAAGAACTACACTTATTCTCCCTGTGAATTTTTCATTAAAGAGAACCTGTCAGACAAATCTACCCCCAAATATTTTCATAAACTGCCATTAGAAAGAATTGCCTCTATTCTTTCATTGCCCCTCTACATGCCTGTAAACTTGAAGGACATCTACCATGAGGATGAAGGACTGTATGCAAATGAGGCTAGGGGTTCCTGGCGCATTTGCATAAGTCTTTCATCCCAATGGTAGATGTCCTTTCAACAATTGGTACTAAAGCTGTATGCAAATGATCTGAGAGGACCAATGAATTGTTATCATATTTAGCATGTCAGATACTTGTGTATAGGAGAACACAGCATGCCAAATACTTGTGTATAGGAGAACGCAGCATGCCAGGTACTTGTGTATAGAGGAGAACACAGCATGCCAGGTTGGGAGAACACGGCAGGCCAGGCGCTTGTGTATGGGAGAACACGGCATGCCAGGCGCTTGTGTATGGGAGAACACGGCATGCCAGGCGCTTGTGTATGGGAGAACACGGCATGCCAGGCGCTTGTGTATGGGAGAACACGGCATGCCAGGCGCTTGTGTATGGGAGAACACGGCATGCCAGGCTTTCTTGATCTCTGTTTGCTGTCAAACTGAATATGTTTGTAGCAAACTTTGACAGCAGGTAGAAATCGTAATGACAATGAAATGAAAATTGGTCATATTGCCAATCAGAGCTGTATATTGTCACTTGTAACCGTATTTGATTGCACAGACAAAGTGATTTTGTTCCATTCCAGTAAAACTGGGAGAACACGGCAGGCCAGGCGCTTGTGTATGGGAGAACACGGCAGGCCAGGCGCTTGTGTATGGGAGAACACGGCAGGCCAGGCGCTTGTGTATGGGAGAACACGGCAGGCCAGGCGCTTGTGTATGGGAGAACACGGCAGGCCAGGCGCTTGTGTATGGGAGAACACGGCATGCCAGGCTTTCTTGATCTCTGTTTGCTGTCAAACTGAATATGTTTGTAGCAAACTTTGACAGCAGGTAGAAATCGTAATGACAATGAAATGAAAATTGGTCATATTGCCAATCAGAGCTGTATATTGTCACTTGTAACAGTATTTGATTGCACAGACAAAGTGATTTTGTTCCATTCCAGTAAAACAATGTCGGCATATTGACAGCCAGCATTGTCCCCTGTGCGCACACTATGGACTAGCAAAGTTGGGCGCGCACTGCTCAGGCGTAGCTTTTTAAAAAAGCCAGCTTCCATGTATTCTATTCATATGTTAGAAGTAGAGGAAATTGATCATCTTGTAGCTTCCTCACCGTCTTTTTTTTTTTTTTTTTTTAGGGGGGGGGGGGGGTTAGGGTCACTCTGTAATATAAGTGTGAGTGATTTCTTTAACTAACTTACAGGTTGATCAAGGAGGCCGGGAAGCAGACCCCCCCGGACCTGAGGCATGCAACATTAGCAGCAACTTATAACTGCGACCGGCATGGGAGAGCCAGCTCCGAAACAAGCCAGATGGAAGTAGAGTTCAGAAAACAGGAGGAGGTCTACTGGCATCGCTTTCGACCCATGTTCCTACCGCCCCCTAAAATATTTGGAGATGAGACTTTTACTTTTTGTTAATGGCACCACCTCGGTGCTCAATCTGCTTGTGTCTGTTCCTTCCATGCCTGGGACTCCCTCCAGCCCACCCAAACTATAATTATGTGCATTTATAGGGGACTCGGGCTATCACTTCTTAGGGCCCATTTACAGGTGAGTCTGCTTTCCTGCAGCCTTTTGGACCCTGCATTAAATACCCCATTTTACTGCCTTGTAAGTAATAGGAGACTGGCCGGAGATTGGAAATAGCCGGTCTGATCTAAAGTGCCCAGCATGGGTACTGAGTACGGCTGATAGACCCCGTGTCATTCAAAAGCTAAATATAAATATATAGAAATGGTACTCGTGAGTTTTTTACAATCGTGTCCTGATTGACATTAGAGGAGGACTAGATTCTTGTTTGAGATGTTGATCTGGGGATCTCAGGAGGTGGGAGTTGTAATTTAAGGTCTGACTCTGGATTTTCCCAGTTTTGTAATAAATATCAGTCATATAGTGTCCCAAATTTAAATCGATTAAAACGTAGTAAATATGGATAGCTTCTGTGATTAGCTCCAAAGAAAGTGTTTGAAATTGGACGGCAAAATGAAAGCAATTAAAGAGTCACAAAAAAGCCACAAAATTTTAGTTTTTTTTTGGGGGGGGGGGGGTTGGTTTGTCAATTTCCACTGACACTGGATTTTTTTTTCCCGTTCCAGTACATTGCATGGAAATATTTAATGGCACCACTAAAATGTTACAATTTGTCCAACAGAGGAAGCCCATATACATCTCTGTAAATGAAAAAATATAAAGTTATTCATTTTGGAATGAGCAACGGCAAAAAACCAGAAGGAAAATTTAGTTTATTTACGAGTAGTCATGTAAGGGTTTAAATGGATGTATGGAAAAGCTTACATATCATAAAAATTCACTTGCATTTACTGTTATGTCAAGTGAGAATAAATTTATTTTTTTCATGAATAGAAGACAAAAATATGCAATTTTTTTTTGTCCATTTTGTTAAAATTGTAATTAACCTTTACAAAACAAGGTGACTGGTTGTCAATGCAGAACTTGTGCATGTACTTTCGCAAAATGTTTTCTGCAGAGCACTTTTTTGCATTCAGGTCGGGAAGGGCCCTCAATTCAAAAAGGTTGCATCCCCTTATGGAGATATGATATATGACTACGAGCGCAGGGATCATCGTTCTACAGGGGAAGGCCTTTGCAAGCTCTGTCGTGAATTTTTTTCAGTTCACCTGATGAGGGGCAGATGTGGTGGTTATAAAGCCAATGCTTCCTGTTCACCTTCATCTGTTCACATTATACCGGCTTGTGGTAAAAAATAATTCAAAGGAAATATACCATTTTTGTATGCATTATGAATCAAAAACATATCTTGAGAATGCTTGTAGCTACTTGAGCAGAAACATATCCTTGCACCAAACCCTAGCTGCTATGAGTCATATAGCTTCAAGTTGACTATTCCTGTCTGGACAGTTCAGGAAGCTCCATGTAATTTGTTTATGTTATGGCAGCCAGCAGCAGCACCCACTTTCCCAGTTCCAAGTCGAATTATATATTGTTTTTGTAGAGCAAAACCACTTGGTATCCGGATGATAAACAAGATATGGTTCTGCTCTGGGAGCTACAGCATTCTCAAGTATGTTTGGTTCACAATGCATAAAAAAATGGTAGATCCCTATTATAGTCTACAATTGTAACTTTCAGAGAAGTTTAGGATTATAAAACAACTTTGTAAACATCCCATTAGTTGTGGAAGATGATTATTATTTTTTTTTTTATTTCATATTTATGTATCAATATTCGCCATCATATTCTTTCGCAATGTGTCTTGACTTTCTGTGCCGGGAGGGCTGAGACATAATCCTGTGAGAAGGAGTACTACCCAGATGGGAGGCATGCCCACTCAGTTCAGTGCTGAGGATATCGCCTGATGCTTGAACTTTGTTGTCTAAGTTCTGTTATACTAAACATTTGATTCCAGATGTAAAATATATACAAATAGTATAAGCAGAGTTTTTCGGCACAAAAAATGTGCTGAAAAACGCTCCCCTCGGCTTTAAAACACGGTCAACTGCACAGGTAAAAAAAAAAGTTAAAATAAACTTATAATACTCACCCTCGGTGGGGCCCCCCGATGTTTCTGCGCGGCTCGGCTTCTTGTCTTCCGCCCCGGTTCTTTCTTCTGTCTGGCCGCCGCCATGTTTTACGCCTCTCCCCCAGGGCGACAGCTAGTTGTGACGTCAGCACGGCTCGTCATACTATGCGCCTGCCGGCTGGGGATAACAGTGGCGTGCGCCCAGCAGAAAAAGAAGACGGGCGGCGAGGAGCCAGAAGAGGAGCCGCACGGACATCAGGGGAGCAGCGCGGGCAACATCGGGGCCACCGGAGAGTGAGTACTAATGTTGTGTGGTCTTTTTTTTTAAATGCGGGGCTGGCTTGTAATTACATGACTACCCTGGGGCTAAGGCTGGCATATACTGGGGGG
The DNA here is from genome assembly GCA_019512145.1 of Engystomops pustulosus. Taxonomy (NCBI): domain Eukaryota; kingdom Metazoa; phylum Chordata; class Amphibia; order Anura; family Leptodactylidae; genus Engystomops; species Engystomops pustulosus. Next base: position 57,743,806 of record CM033647.1, read on the forward strand.
TGTTTGTGATCAATGCATGTCCACGCATCGGCTTATACCTCGGTCATGTAGGTTCCCTGGTTTTTGGTTAAATTAAGGGGTCTCTGGTATACTCGATTATATCGTGTAGTTTTACTTTTGATACATGACTTCCTGCCTCGTCCATTTGTTTCGCTTTTCTCCGTAAGTTCAGAGCTCAGAAATCCAACTGCGCATTGCCACCAGCATGTGGAGGAATGGAGGGGGTGGACATCCCTAAATGCAAGCTTGGTTGTCCGATTGACCTGCCAAACAATACAGGGTCGTTGTTCAATCCAAAGGACGTAGCGCTGGCGCCCCATCTCAAACTAACATCATGTTGGCAACACAGCGGCATAAGGGGTTTGACGAGAGGATCGTGAAAACCTTAATCCACGAGAGGTACAGCATAAAGATAATACATGGGTGGATGTGTAGACTGACAGAGGCACTGAGGGTTTACTCTCCCTTTGGTTACAGATCCTGCGACAATATGCTCCAAGGCCTATGGATTTGGTACACAGAGCCGGTACTTCACACTGTGGATTGATGATCGGGATCTTTCCTTTCACATACGTTGATTGTCGGCAAAGATGGGCAGCCCAGAGTTACTCCTAAACAATGCATTGGTCAAATCAACCGGTACGTGTCCTACTGCCGCAGTTGGTTTCATTTTAATTTTCATATCTGTGCAATAGAATATAATATGTAGCTTTTGGCATATCGTATATTATATACTAATAAGAACTACACTTATTCTCCCTTTGAATTTTTATTAAAGAGAACTGTCAGCACAAATCTAAGCCCCCAATATTTTCATAAATGCCATTAGAAAGAATGCCTCTTTCTTCCATTGCCCCTCTACGGACCTGTAAACTTGAAGGAATCACAGGATGAGGACTGTATGCAATAGGCTAGGGGTTCCAGGCCGATTTGCATAAGGTCTTTCATCCCAATGTAGATGTCCTTTCACCAATTGCTTACTAAAGTGGATGCAAATGAATGAGCGAGGACCAGGAGATTGTTATATATTTAGCATGTCCAGACTTGTATAAGCGCAGAGCATATGTGTATAGGAGAAACGTCATCATGGCAGGCTTGTGTATGAGGAGCACAGAGAGTACTTGTTACAAGAGATACAACAGATCCAGGTCTTTGTGTCTAGGAAGCATCCATACGTGTAAGAGCAGACCAGGTCTTGTGTAATGGAGAAACACGGCAGCCAGGAGTACTTGTTTATGGGAATGGAGAACACGAGCAGGCCAGGTCTTGTGTATGGGAGAGTAAAACGGATTGCCAGCGACTGTGTATGGAAGGAGAACACGAGCATGCCGACGAGGGGACGCAGCAGGCGCTTGTGTATGGGAGAAACGAGCAGCATGCCGACTTGTGATGGAGGAACACACAGGCTCAGAATACTTGTGTATAGGGAGAACACGCAGGCCACGATCTTGTATGAGGAGGAACACGGCAGGCCAGGCATCTTTGTGTATGGAGAGAACAAGCAGCAGGCGCACTTGTGTATAGGAGAACACGCGGACCAGGCGTTGTGGTATGGGGAGAAACGGAGGCCCAAGGCGCTGTGTATGGGAGAACGCAGGCACCAGGCGCTGTGTATGGAGGGAGAAACGGCGGCACCAGGCGTCTGTGTATGGGAACGCGAGCAGCGCCAGCGCTTGTTGTATGGAGACCACGGCAGAGCCAGGCGCTTGCGTGTATGGAGTAGAACAAGGCTCCAGGGCCTTGATGGGGCGCTGCACGCCATGCCTCTTGTATGGGAGAACACGGCACGCCAGGCGCTTGTGTTGGGAGAACACGGCCGCAGGCTGGGGGACAACCACCAGGGCGTGTGTATGTGGAGAAAACTACCCGGGCGCTGGAAACCGCAGCCGCGCTTGTGTATGGGAGAACACGGCACGCCAGCGCTTTGTATGGGAGAACACGTCACACCAGGCGACTTGTGTAATGGGAGAACACGGGCACCAGCGCTTGTGTATGGGGGAACACGCGCAGCTTTGTCTGGAACGCACGGCGCTTGTGTTGGGAGAACACGGCCGGCCAGGAGGCTTGTGTATGGGAGAACACGGGCGGCCAGGCGCTTGTTATGGGAGGACACGGCACGCCAGGCGTTGTGTATGTGGATGAACACGAGCGCCAGGCGCTCTTGTGTATGGGAGAACACGGCAGCCAGGCGCATTTGCATGGAGTAACATGGGAGGCTTATGCATGGAGAACACGGCAAGGACAGGCGCATTTTTGGGGGCCTTTTTTTGTTTGTGTATGTATGGGAGAAAACGGCCAGGCCAAGGGCGTTCTGTGTATGGAGAAAGGGGCAGGCCAGGGATTGTGTATGGGAGAAAAACGGCCCAGGCCAGGCCTTGTGTATGGGAGAACACGGCAGCCAGGCGGCTTGTGTATGGGAGAAACACGGCCAGGCCAGGCGTTGTGTATGTGGAGAAACACGGCAGGCCAAGGCGCTGTGTATGGGAGAACACGGGGCAAGGCCAGGCGCTTGTGGTATGGGAACACGGCAGGCCAGGCGCTGGTATGGGAGAACACGGACAGGACAGGCGATTGGTAGGGGAGAACACGGCAGGCCAGGCGCTGTGTAGGGAGACACGGCAGGACAGGCGCTTGGGTATGGTGAGCGAAACACGGCAGGCCGGCGCTTGGTCTGGGAGAACACGGACATGCAGGCTTTCTTGATTCGTTTGTGTCAAACTGAATATGTTGTGCAGCAAACTTTGACGCGGTTAGAAGGTAGAAATCGTAATGACAATTGAAATGAAAATGGTCATATGCCAATCAGAGCTGTATATTGTCATTGTAACAGTATTGATTGCCACAGACAAGTGATTTTGTTCATTCCAGTTAAAATCCCCAGTGTGAACTCCCGATCACAATGTCGTCTTCTAGAAAAAGAACTTAGAGCTGGAGAGCTGCGGCGCTGTTAGCGAGAATCAGTGGATATCCCAGCAGTTCAGACCCCATCATCTGTTTTTTTGTCTTTTGTTGTTTTTTTTTTTTTTTATGTTTTTATTTTTTTTTCTCCTTTCCTAACCTATGAAGAGGGGGTTAATGTGCTTCATTGTTGCAACCCTTTAAGCACCCATTACATGCACCCATTTACTATATTCAGTGGGGTTGAAGGGAGGCGGACTACATAATGGAGCTAATGTCTTCTTAGCTTACCCCTATAATATAGTGTCTCCCTTCTCTACCCAGTTATGTGCCCGGATGCCCAGGACCCATTCAACTCACCTCGCGCCCAAATTGTAAAAACTCGGGAGGTGTCCTGTGGGGTCGACGTTCACCCGTTACCTGCAATAACTCCCCGCTCAGAGCCCCCATGTTGTAGTACTGGTAAGAAATATGGGTCACAGCTGATGATTGTGTAAGTGAAATTCCTCGTAACTTTCGTAGCTTTGATTGTCTTTGCAATTTATATTTGATAATTATGATTTAACCCTTCTCCTCTGGGTTTTTCCATTCCAGGGCCCAAATCCTGACTGGCCAGGGCTTGCCGAACGAGCAGTAGCCCTCATATGTGCAAGATGCTGCATAGATAGGAAAGTGGTCTGTTAGCAGTGAGGGTTAGAAACATCTTTAATTTTCTTAGTATACTAAAAACAAAAAAATTTCTGACTCAGATGAGTAATGTTCAAAGAAAACATGGTTTAGCAAAAAGGCCCTTTAGTTAATGGGTAGTTATAGGGAACCTGTCACGAGCTGTATCTGAAAAATGTAACCAGTTCATTTCTAAAGGAAATCAAAAATCACATGATAAACCAGGGGCAATACTTACACTTGCGTGTCTCTGAGAGATAACAGCAGAAGGAGGGGGTACAGGGTAAAACTTTGAAAGTTAAGCACAGAGAGGCTCTGGGGAAATCCACAACCCCCCTACCCCCTACAGCACTTCTGGCTCATTAGCATACTTTTAAAACTTGATACTAGGAGGAAGGAGGCTATGGATAACACATATAAGAAGATTCCCACAGTCAGTGGTTTATCATGTTTGATTTTGATGGTAGATTACGCCATCACTGGTCAAGTCTAACTTTTGAACGCTTTTGTTAAATTTGATCATCTTCCTTTTTGAACTCCGTATCTGCAGATTGTTACTCTTTTTGGTTTCTGTAAAAGGTGTATTTGCAACCTATCCACAGTGGTTGCTGTAGATACATAATTACAATGTAAACCTTTTAGAAGAAATAATTTAATATGCCAATCTCATCTGTTTCCTGCAGGTGAACTGGATGACCATTTGATGCCAGTTGGCAAGGAAACTGTTAAGTATGAGGAGGAGCTTGACCTTCACGATGAGGAGGAAACCAGTGTCCCAGGCCGACCAGGCTCAACCAAGAGGAGGCAATGCTATCCAAAAGCTGTACGTTTCAGATCCGTCCTTAACCTTAAGTCAATGGGTTAGCTGGAAGTGACACTTTATGTGCTAGAAGCAGCATAAAAAGGGGGGGGTGTCAGTGCATGTTTTTTTATAGGGTTTGATTTATGCATGCTTTGTATGGATAGATAAGAAGACTGGAAGAGAAACAAACTTCTTTTATTCTTCTTTCAGATCCCCGAGTGTCTGCGGAACAGTTATCCCAAGCCCGGCCAATCATGTTACCTATATGTTATAGGAATGGTGTTGACAACCCCTCTACCAGATGAACTGAACTTCAGGAGACGGAAGCTCTACCCACCTGAGGACACAACTAGATGCTTCGGCATCCTGACTGCCAAACCCATACCTCAGGTATAATAACTGGATAAGATAAAGGGAACCTGCGTATAGGACCTTCCCTTCTGTAAGCATTTGTGTGTATACATATATATTATAATATGTTCTATACCTGGCAACCTCAATAAGGCCTCATTCATGTCACATATTTTGGATATGTTTGACATACACACGAAGAAAACTCCCGGCATACATATCTATAGACATACTGGCATATGGAAACCTCAATTTTGCCCAGTATATGTCACATCCAGCAGGAAACGCTGGATGGAAATGGGCAGGTACCTGCTGCAGAGGATGTGCCTACCTCCTACTATGCTGGGAACAACCAATTATCTCTTCTTCCATAACCAGCTCCTCTTGTGTTTAACAAAGACCCACAGTTGAAACGACACATTGTTCATTGCTTGCAGAGAAACTTTGAGCATGAATATGGAGTGTTTGGAGTCCCCAGTCCATATAGAAAACGTGACATCTCTGGGGAAACACTCTAAATATTGTCAGCAGCCAATCACTGGCCACTGACTATGTTCACTCCTCCTCCTACTTTCAGGTGGGGGGGAAGACGCAGGGTTTGTCCCTCTGTGCGCATAAAGTGCATGTCCTAGCCATCCTTTTTTTTTTAGCATAAGTCGGTAATCTTCCCAATGTATCCATACAACTGATAGTAAAAACATGATATGGAAGCAGCCTAAGTAGCAAATGTCTCAGCAGTGGCCAGATACTGTACAGTAAAGTTGAAGATTTTGAAGAACCAATATCCTTCTGCGTTTTAGGATCACAGCTAAGTTGTTAGCCTGTTACCTAGCTTGCTGACTGTTTCCACTAGAAACCAGCAAATATTTTAACATTAGAAAAGGTTGGAAGGTTGTTTTGAATACCCCATTTCTCTTTGTAACCATAAGTAGTGTCTCTTGTAGATCCCACACTTCCCTGTCTACACCCGTTCTGGAGAAGTGACCATATCGATTGAGCTGAAGAAGTCTGGATTTACTTTAACATTGCAACAGCTTGAGCTGATCACCCGGCTGCACCAGTACATATTCTCTCACATCCTTCGTCTTGAGAAACCTGCACTAGAATTCAAACCCACAGCAGCCGATGCTGCTTATTGTGTTCTACCTCTTAATGTTGGTAAGCAGTCCATGGTGATGGTAAATGATAAGCGGGAGCTCCTTTTCCCTGTGGGGTCAATGCTGCAGCCCCTGTTAACCAACTGTGAGACTAGTGTTACATGAGACGCACTTATCTTCAATTCTGTAGCACCTAGTAACATGCTTTCATAAAGATGAGGATCTCCTCATATCCAAAAGATGATATTCTTCTCTAATACAACACCAAAATCTTGTTACTAGGTGCTATAGAACTGAAGATAAGAGAGATAAGGGTGTCTGAAGTGACTACCAAACCTCAGAAACCTATAACTTGGCTTAGCTTATTTTCACATGACTTTGGAGATTTTATATTATAGGTAGACGGGTGAGATTTCACATACAAGGTAATTCTAGATGGGACATTTCATCGCCTATAATTCTTCCCTAATAGTCGTTTAGTCGGGTAAAATCTTTTTAAATGGCCTAATATAGTTCTGACATTAACTTGGTATGATGCCACATGCTCATATTGTAGAGCAATGTGTATTGTTTGGTGCAAACACTGTTTACTCTCTTAAAAACTAGATACAGGCAGTTCCCGGGTCACATAATAGAGAGGTTCTGTAGCTTTGTTCTTAAGTTGAATTTGTATGTCGGAACTGTATACTTTAAAATTGTAACTCCAGTCACAATGGTTTTTAATCTCCATGACAATTGGATTTTAAATTTTTTTTTGTTGTCAGAATTAATAATTAATCTTAATTGGTCACATTTCATAGCTGTTAGAGCTGATCATTGTAAGTAAAGTAAATTACCAACATCCAGAGGTCTGTTTGTAAGTAGGGGTCTTCTGTAAGTCAGGTGTTCTTAAGTAGGAGTCTGCCTGTATATATACTGACTTTGTGGTAACTACAGAGCAATCCTCATTACAGAAGGAGCAACGTCTTTTGCCATTGCATAGCCAATGTCACTTTATTGTCCACTATAGGGATTCTTTATTACTAAACCCTTATTTGTCCAGTAAAAGACCTATTGTAACATCACTTTATTATCTTTTTTTCTCCCCTAAGTTAATGACTGCGGCACTTTGGATATAGATTTTAAGTTTGTGGAAGATATTGAGAAATCAGAAGCTCGTACTGGCATTCCTAGTTCACAGTATTCAGCTGAGAATCCTTTTATTTTCAAGCTGGAAGACTACCAGGATGCAGTTATCATTCCAAGGTGGGTCCTGTGCCTGAAATGGTGGGTGGATAGTGAAGAATTGTATTATAAATCACTAAAGACAACTGACTGTTGCATAGAAGCAACGCTTAATTGCACCAGGTGACCGCTTAAAACCTTCATAGAGAGTTCCTCAATGCTGCCTCTTGTCCTTTCCAATGATCTATTGAGCTCTCTCCTAAAGGTTAGTTCTTGAGTTCTCCAGCACCTCCTAGCCATACCAATGCTTTAGAGAATATTTGCTTGTTAAACTTGGGCATAGTTTTGTAAATTCTGATTTTCCATCATGCTTTGCAATTTGGACCTGTATTAAGTATATGCCTTCCTTGAGGAAAGCCGTTCCCCGTAGATCAATGCTTGACTTTCAAGAAGCTTAGTGACATGACTTGGTTGATGGTGAAACCAGTAAGTTGTTGCTCCTCATCAATTCAGTGTAGGGACCTGGTTTGACTAGGTGGGAGGCCATAGATCTGGGTTTGTAGATAGTTATGCCTTGGTGGTCACTTGGCACTAGATGACATTAAGGCCGTTTTGCTAAGTAATTGTGAAGTATCTATTGGCAAGTCATTTTAAATATTTATTATAAGTGTACTGGAAAGCATTCAATTTCAATAATGTTGCCTCTTAATTCTTTCCCTATCAGATATCGCAATTTTGACCAGCCTCATCGATTTTATGTTGCGGATGTATACACTGACCTAACTCCACTCAGTAAATTCCCATCCCCAGAATATGAAACATTTGCTGAATATTATAAAACAAAGTACAACCTCGACTTGACAAACCTCAACCAGCCACTCTTGGATGTTGACCACACCTCATCACGGTACGCAAAACACAAGTCTGTAAAACATCTCTATCTAAGCTGGACTGTATTTTGTCAGCTTGCTGATGGGGCATTTTGTATATCATTGAATTGGTAAGACCCTTGTGTTAATGTGTGTATAGCGCACCTTTTTTTTTTTCTCTATTCGCTGGCTGCAAGCAAAGACATTGAAAATGGTTTATAATTTGAAAGAAAGTGTTTTGAATAATCTGTTTAATCAATTTAGACTGAACCTGCTGACCCCACGGCACCTGAATCAGAAGGGGAAGGCTCTACCTTTAAGCAGTGCAGAAAAACGCAAAGCCAAGTGGGAGAGTTTGCAGAACAAACAGGTAACTTTCCACAGTGTTGGAAGTTGGTAACCGGATAATTGTAGGTTTTTCTCCAGTAAATGCTCCTTGTTTCTGTTTTAAAGATCCTTGTTCCAGAGCTCTGTGCTATTCACCCCATCCCAGCGTCCTTGTGGAGGAAAGCGGTGTGCTTGCCAAGCATTCTGTATCGGCTGCATTGCCTCCTGACAGCCGAGGAGCTCAGAGCCCACACAGCAATAGATGCAGGCGTTGGAGTGAAATCCCTTCCTGAAGATTTCCGGTAAGGTCTACTTGGACATCTTTCTACATTGCTATACACTAATTAATGCTCCGCACCAAATACTTCCAGCTACTTCAAGGGATTTTCAAGTCAAAAGTGAAATCGTGTTGGTGCTTTAGCTTAGCCCTGTAACAGAACCTAGAAGGGGTTCATTAGCACAACAACCTATCCTAAAGACCAAAATGTACAGTGCTATACAATAGTTGATAACACTATATAGAATATAACACTATATAGTGTTTGCTTTCGTCTATGTTAATGGGGTTGTAACAATTTGATCAGTCGGGATCCGACAGCTGCCGTTCACTTGTCCATTTTCTATGAACGCAGCAGAGATGAGCTGAGCCCTGTACTTGCTATAGAACTGAATGCAATGGCAGGAAGCATCAGCCTCTCACTTCATTCAATAAGTGAGAAGAGGACCCCCATTCTCCAGATTAACTGAGGATTCCTTCTTGTGATCAGTACAGGTCACAGCTGGTTCAACCCTGTTAATCAGCTGATCCCCAGAAGTTTCTAGGGTCCCAACTGATAATCCTGCCCTGACAATAAGCTTTTTGTATTGTAGACCTGCGGAGCCCTATTCAGTACTAAAACCTACACTAATGAAACCTAAATATTCTGCTGGGATTGGGTTTTGCCTGAAATTACAGAATGCAGAGGTCATGGTCATTACACTTGGCGGTAGCTTAATAAAAAAAATTTCTCCCATTTTTGTAGATATCCTAACTTAGATTTTGGATGGAAAAGGTCCATCGATAGCAAAACCTTCATCTCGAACCTCAACCCCTTAGCATCTGACCCAGTAAGTGACTGTAAACTGGATGCAATCCCTGAGGATGGTGCCAAACTGGAGGCCCCTGCAGAAAACCATGACCAAATGTCTGTGAACTGTTCAGTATCCTGTCCGAAATCTCCCAGTGTTCTCCAGACGGCTCATGCGTCAGATGTGTTTAATGGCACCTCCTGTAATGGTCTTACTAATGGTGATGGCGACTTTTGCCCAGGGAGTCGGTCAACTTACTGCAAACAACTACCTGTTCAATCCTCTACCTCATTTCCCCACAAGTGTATACCCAACCAGCCCACAGCCAGCAGTGAATGTACTGTGAGTGACAATAATGCTACCAAACCTACCTCAGGTGGGAGTCCCATGCCCTCGGCTAAAGCAGAAGATGCAAAGTGTGAACGTGGGACGTCCAACGGGTATTCCTCAAAGACTCTCGGGCCAAACCCCGGTCTTATCCTACAGGCTTTGACGTTGTCCAATGCCAGTGATGGATTTAATCTGGAGCGTCTTGAAATGTTGGGTGATTCCTTTCTAAAACACGCCATTACCACCTACCTGTATTGCACCTACCCAGATGCTCATGAGGGGCGCCTGTCTTATATGAGAAGCAAAAAGGTTAGTGATTCTAATTTATTTATGCAGTTGGCCCCAAGGTGCACGGAATTTTGCAAACGGTCCTGATTTAAGTCTGTTTTGTGCCTTTCCTGCATTGGATCTGGCTCATGTTTAAGACCTACATAGATTGCAGAAGCTTTCTTCAATTTCCCAGCTGTTTAAATTGTATTAAAGGGGTTATCCAAAGTTGCCATTTTATCTCCTATCTTCTGTAAAGGAGAAAAATGCAGATATGTGCTGATATGAGACCCTTTGCAATAATGAAAACTGGGCCTCTTTCCCTTTGATGAATGAAGAGACCGTTTTAAGAGAACCTGACATTGCCCTTATGCCTAAATGGTTCCGTTCCATGGCTGCAATGTTAAAAAATCAGTTTGGACTTGCATATGAAGAGTGGCATACATGTCTACAATCACACTAATTGGGTCCAATGAGGTCCTGCATATTCAGTGGTTATTAGGTTGCCCTGCTTCCTTGTTCCTCATTGATAGGTCTCAGTGCTATGAAATAATGCTGCGGTGTGGAACATTAAGAGAGCTCTGTTACAGCATTGGCCACTTATAGTCATGTGGCCAGGGTGATGTCATCGAAGGTTCTGTTACATCTGCAATGTTTATCCCATGTATGTATCTAATTGCATGAAATCGCAGCATGCCTCAATGGAGTATGGGAAGGTGTAGAAGTCCATGGAGTTATACTGTGATTTCATGTGAACAGACACATTTGCAACGTCATGTATGTAATAGGAGCTTAAATGACATCATGACATAAAATGCTGACTACTTAGACACATGGGGCATCGGGGGTAGTAGATGGGAGGGGACAAGTCCTCTATGATTCCAGGGAATATAACATAAACTTTATTTATGGGGATGTGAGTGAAATAATTTTTTAGCTAAAAGGAGGATGTGAGTTAATGTGGCTATTTAGGAACCTGTCACTAGCTGTATTTGTGAAAATGTAGTGACAGGGTGAATGCTTAAAGGGAACCTAACACCCCCATTCACTATCTGGGAGCGTCATAAAGAATGAATAAACTTTGCATGCTTGTCCTGGTACTTATGATCTGTGGGGGGCACAACATTGTGGAACCCTTGCCATGTGAATAGGGAAAAACCTGGTAACTTGGGGAAACCCCTTTCAGTAGGTTTTTAGACTTTTAACTTTTACAGACATTAAATGGTGAAAATGTAGAAAGCCGTGTATAATAGAAAGTAATAGAAGATTGGTTATGGGGAAAATAAAAATATGTATTTTATGACTGTTTCCGTACAGGTGAGTAACTGCAATCTTTACCGTCTTGGAAAGAAGAAAGGATCACCAAGCCGCATGGTTGTGTCCATATTTGATCCACCTGTCAACTGGCTCCCTCCTGGATATATTGTGAACCAAGATAAAAGTTCCTCTGAGAAGTGGGAAAGTAATGAAACTGTGAGTAAGAAGCGAAATATTGTACCAATCACTAAAACAGGCGGTGTATTATGAAATGTAACACTTGTATGGCCCCTAGAGACCCCCCACACCTCGTATGGCGCAGGTTAGCCCAGCATTTAATTACATGTCATTGTGTGAAAACATGTAGCTGACTCCACAGAATGAGTTTCTGTTCTGTGAAGTTTTAAGTCGCTTGCCATTGGTCCCATCACCCATCAGTCTATTTCCGGATTAGTCAAAATACTAAGATGGTAAAATTTTGTGTCACTTTCTTCAGGCATTTAAATGGGAGGAGGATATCACCTATTAGAATATGTACATTGAGAGTCCAAACATGTCCCCATACTAAAGTAAGATGCACAAAACCATGGTCAGTCCCTGAGTCTTGGTCCATGCACTGGCCAGATTTCATTAAAAAAAAGACCACAGTGTGGAGGATGGGCCTGAGCATCATGGGGATATACAATGCAAGGTGTCCCTACTGTTCCATAAAAACAGCGGCACTGAACTGCACATGGCCCCTATTACTTTCTCTAGGCTTATGCCCACGGCTATGGATTTCATTACCCCATGCACGAGCCAACTGTTGGGCATTTTCTATTTCTGCCCGGTATGGTGCCTTGAGCGTTCTTTGGCACAAGGCTGCTAACAAGTGATCAGGTTCAGGTGCATGAAGCCCTAGGCTGCATGTTTTTTTCATTTGATTTTTGTCTTGATGTGTTTTTAATTTGTGACAGCTTCTGACTGTAACTTTTGGGTTACATGTGACTTTGTATGATTTACAATGGTCATAGTGATAGCGGTGTCTATAGTGCATTGCCATGGCGATTCAAACAATAAAAATCCCCTGAAGTCCCATCCCATGTAATAAAATAAAACCTAAAAAGTGAAAATCGCCAAAAAAACACAACATATTGGGTATCACCATGCCCGTGAAACTAAATTCACTGAACCCGTACAATGAACGCCATTAAAAAATTTTTAAAAAAATGCAAAAAAGGAGGAACATTTACCCTGACATGTTAAAGCATTAGAAAGGTATAACCTCATATAATGACACGGGGAAGATGAAAAATTTAGGCCTGGTACTAAATCCCTAAAATGGCTTTGACGTGAAGGGGTTAAATAAGAGCGGATCCTGCCTGAGGGGGCACTCGCCATTATGTCCGTGTATTTGCTTTACAATCCTTGGTCTTTGTAATAATTTCCTGTAATACATTGCGGCATGTGGAGCCTTGTCAGACATCCTTTTATGCCTCAATGTGTTTAGATCTATTACAATATCTCTTGGGTTTTGGGAGCTGGTATGAAATGCACTACATGTCCATCCATTGCAGTGTGCTCCCACTGTGTTGTCTTACATCTGATGCCCTCTGCATATGGTGGCGATGCAGTTCCTGCACCCATATCTATTTGTTACTTTAGTCTATAGACGGGTAACATGGGTCACATCCGTAATTGTTTTGTTTGTCTGCAGGTAAGTGATGGGGCGACCGCCAATGGTAAGATGGATGACGACTTTGATGACGAAGAGGATGAAGACCTAATGTGGAGAAATCCTAAAGAAGAAACTGACTTTGATGATGACTTCCTGGAATATGACCAGGAGCACATAAAATTCATTGACAGCATGCTGATGGGGTCTGGCGCCTTTGTGAAGAAGATTCCTCTTACAACCTTTTCTACCCCTGACCCGAGTTTTGAATGGAGAGCACCAAAGAAAAGTTCCTTGGAAAGTTCCCATTTTCCCCCTGATCTTGATGACTTTGATTACAGCTCTTGGGATGCCATGTGCTACCTTGATCCCAGCAAGGCTGTAGAAGAAGACGACTTTGTGGTAGGTTTTTGGAACCCATCTGAAGAAAACTGTGGGGTAGATGCTGGGAAGCAGTCCATCTCTTACGACCTCCACACTGAGCAATGCATTGCTGACAAGAGTATAGCGGATTGTGTGGAAGCCTTGCTGGGCTGCTACCTGACAAGCTGCGGTGAGCGCGCTGCTCAGCTCTTCCTCTGTTCTCTGGGCCTGAAAGTACTCCCTGAGATTAAGAAACAAGAGAACGGTGTGGACGTATGGAAACGCAACAATAAGACAAGTGTTGATCTTTCAACCTGCAAAGGGGTGGAATACGGTTATTTGCAAATCCCCCCTAGGTGCATGTTTGACCACCCAGATGCAGAGAAAACTCTCGACCACCTGATATCGGGATTCGAAAACTTTGAAAAGCGAATTAACTACCCATTTAAGAACAAGGCTTACCTTCTGCAGGCCTTCACTCATGCCTCCTACCACTACAATACCATAACTGGTGAGTAGACGGCAACTTGTCCTGCCCTCTGAGTATATACCAAAATACTGTTACTGATATTACTATGGGGTAATAAGAACTTTATGGGGAACTTGATGTAAGGTGTTATATAATCCTCTGTGCAGTAATATGTAGCTTGCATCATGGGTTTTGTCTTTCATTCTTGTCTTCAAGACTGCTACCAGCGCCTAGAATTCCTCGGAGATGCAATTTTGGACTACCTCATTACTAAGCACTTATATGAAGACCCCCGTCAGCACTCCCCAGGAGTACTGACTGACCTGCGCTCCGCCCTAGTCAACAACACCATATTTGCTTCATTGGCTGTCAAATACGACTACCACAAATACTTCAAGGCCGTCTCTCCTGAACTGTTCAATGTCATAGACGACTTTGTGCAGTTCCAGCTGGAAAAGAATGAGATGCAGGGGATGGACTCGGAGGTAGGAACATACATGATTTGTCTTGGAAATTGTCGTCACATTTGGTTGGTTTCCCCCTGCCTTTGTCAGTATAGGATACATGGCTCCTATTTGGTGTGTTTGCACATGTGTATACATAATGATAGAACATTGGGGAGTGTGGACCTCTGGCCACCATATAAATGTAGTGTACCAGCTTAATCTTTTATCTAGAGTTGCAATTGCAGATTCTTCCCATCACGTTTCTGGTTCCAGAACATTTAGTAAAAATTCCTCTACCTCTATAATAACTTTTGGGTTCACTTTTTCTACTCAGTTAAGAAGATCGGAGGAGGATGAGGAAAAGGAAGAGGACATTGAGGTTCCGAAGGCCATGGGAGACATATTTGAGTCCCTCGCGGGAGCTATTTATATGGACAGTGGGATGTCGCTGGAAACTGTGTGGCAGGTGTATTACCCCATGATGAGACCATTGATAGGTATTTGTAAAAATTTTACAGGAATCTGTTTTATAAAATGGGAAAATTATATTTTTCCAGTAATATAGCATTGGCATATCTCTAACTGGGACCTCCATGGCAATAAATTGGGAATTTACTGCTGCGTTTCTTATGGGTCTGGGAAGTACCGCAAGACCACTGTAAAATGAATGGAGCCGGCTGTATTTCCTACCCTGTCGTGTCCACAGGCAAAGGGGACACAACACAAAAACACTTGGAATAATAACACTTTGCTTACGCACAGCAGGATTGGTAATTTTTTAATTTTTTTAAGAAAATGTAAAATGCTTATAAAATCCCAAAGCAGAGCAGCATTTTCCCTGATACAACTGGAAAAACTCATTTATTTATTTTAACCAGATTGTGTTTTCAGGTTTATTTTTGTAAATTTCTTGCCTTCAATATTTAATGAAGTAATGATGCTTTTTATTACAGAAAAGTTTTCGGCAAATGTTCCCCGATCCCCTGTGAGAGAATTGTTGGAAATGGAGCCAGAGACTGCCAAATTCAGGTGAGTGAGTTCTCTAAGGCCCCGGTTAAATGTCTGGTTTATTCTAGTTTAGCCTTTTTTGGAATATTCTCCACAGTCATTTGTAGCTTTGTAGTACAAATATATGTATTTTTTTTCTTAGCCCGGCTGAGAGGACATATGATGGCAAAGTTCGTGTCACTGTGGAAGTTGTAGGAAAAGGCAAATTCAAAGGGGTCGGCAGAAGTTACAGAATTGCCAAATCGGCAGCTGCTAGACGAGCCCTCCGCAGCCTCAAAGCAAATCAACCACTTATTAACCACCATATACAGAAGCCATTGTCTGCTGCTGCTGTGGAAGTTGAGGCCTGATTGGTTGCTGCTCTGCTCTGAACTTTGGTTACTATAGGCAATGAGCTTAAGACACTTATGTGAGGGATAAGATGGATAAAGACCGATATAGGGGGATATATATCAGAAGTGTCTGAGGTAAAACAGTTCCAGTAGCCCATGGAAACCAATCAGTGATCAGCTGTAATTTTATAAACTGCTGTGCAAAAATGAAACTTGAGCTCTGATTGGTTGCCAATCTCTCCATGGACAAAGTCAGACACAGTCACCGGTATGAGCGTCAGCCAGCACGCCTCCCTTTATTTATTTTTCCTACAATCGCACAGCAGTTCCACGCACGCGCACTGGCTGCTCTAGCTGTGTCACTGCTTATCAGCGAGCGGAAGCAGGGAGCCGCGTGACGTAGGAAAGATGGAGGCGTGCGCTGGCTATGTGCACAGAGGAGGGCGAGGACTCGAGCCGCGTGATCCTCCCACGTGGATCGTGGTTCTCCCTGGTTACCAGGTACAGAATAAATGTGATTTTATGGTTTCTATGCATCGCCAGTGTAGTGTGAAATGGGTGCCCTTAGGACTAAAGGCCTATGGAACTGTCTTAGTCTTTGGAACAGTGGTGAAAGGTTCCCTTAAAGGAAATTTGCAATCTTCATGTTCATTTGGCCAATGGAAAGTCGCAAAACAGCATTTGACCACAAGTGCGCCAAAACAACGCCAAAGACAAGAAAAACATGATAAATTACCCCCATGGATTTTTCTTCTAAAAGTTTGTAGCTATATGCACTACTAGTATGTAGTCCATGTGTTATACGTGTGGTTCATGGTCACACCAGATCCTTGTCTCATCTCTGTGCGTCTCTGCCCCTGTTAAGCAGATAACTGAGTGTTAACACATCTGCTCTTGAGTTAGCAAAATGTTTATGGCTTTACCTGTTTTAGCTGTTTTAGAGGCGGGAAATCCACACACATTCCTACAGAATATGTATAGGGGACTATTGTGTGACATATAGAGGTATAGCAGTGCTGAACATGCTATGAACTGCACTATGTGTACCTAGCTGTTAGGATACATCACATTTCTGCTTTATGGGCGGCACGAAGCTGAGTGGGTAGCACACAGCCTTGCAGCGCTGGGGTCCTGGGTTCAAATCCCACCAGGTCAACATCTACAAAGAGTTTGTTGTATTTCTCGTCTGCGTGGGTTTCCTCCCACACTCCAAAACATATGGTGGTTTTTAGATTGTTGTGAGCCTCATGGGGAAGGGACAATTTGCCATGCATTGTGCAGCTCTGCGTAACTGTGTGTGCTATAAATAAAGAATTATTACATATTATTATAATATAATGGTCATTGCGTCAACTTATTTGGCATTTTCAGGGCTCTGCGTTGGTGTAGCTAGTTTGGGTATATTATTATTAGTTTGATCTAGTCTTGACATTATGGGGGGGGGGGGGCATTCATTATTTTCCGCGCTAGTTGTTCTTATTTGGTACCCGTTTTTAGCAGTAATTAGCACTGTGTTCATATATTGTATACAGGCCCTTAAAGGGGTTTTCCCCACAAACAAGTGTCAGAGAGATTTGCATCATTTAATTTGAGTCACGCTTCACAAGCTGTTGTTACACTTACAGCTGCTCTACTCCTGCAACTCTCCTGTTATTCTACAAGGGGGGCAAGTGCTGGGGCCTCTTCATATAGTCTATTAAGCTGCAGCATGTGGAGGGGCTCCTTGTAATGTCCCCCAGTCCTTTCTGGCTCATGCATAATTTTTAACCAAGGAAATTGTTAGAATGGAAGGAGAAAACCCATGATAAAGGCATATACGATTACCACACGCCACAGTGCCTAGGATCTATGATAAGTGTCCCCTGGTTTTTCATGCGGATTTTTGAGGTAGATATTGCCTTTAAGCCTTAGGTCCTACTACCTCGCTGCTACAAAGGACACATCACCCGATATATCTTCAAGCAATTAAATTGTAGAGAGGGGGTCACCTGCAACTATTTGACTAATCTAAGGGGCAAATTTATAAAACTACACTATATAAATTAGATAGAACTCGTTTTGGGTTGTCCATTACAACCAATTTAGCAGATTATCATTTCTTATTCCAATTCATTTCTTATTTCTATTTCATTTATATTTCTATTATTTCATTTCTTATGAAGAAATTTCCATTTCATTATAATAGGCTGCTTAAAAAGATGATAAGACATATTTATAAATCTGTGCAGACCTAATCCTTAGAGAGTTTTTTACAAGTATTTACCTCCAGCTGATGCATGAAAGCAACTAACAAACTCATAACAGGATAGAATTCTTTAAATTTTTGGCTCACATAATGAGTGTTAAAGGGTATAAACTTCACTCAACCATCTTCTCCTCTTCATGTCCCCATAAATCTTCTCAACAGTCGCGAGTTAATGTCATGTGGACGACGGTGATGTCTCCCAGTTTCTTGGGTCGCAGCTAAACATGTTTCCAGAAGGGTACTAATACTCCCTTGTACTATTTTTGAGGAGTATTTAGGAGCGAGTTGACAATTTCAATAATACATCATAATAGCTGTATATAAATGGTTCCTTCGCTTGTGTTTAACCCACACCTACTTCTTTATATTTCATATTATTTACTCATTCCTATACATAGGGGTAAACACAAATTCTTTTTCTTTGTCTCCTGCAGTTTCACCAACAAAACAGCCTATGTCTGACCTCCCGGTCCGCTGGTGCCCATCCACCCTCCCCTAGTTGCTGATGCCACCAACCCCAGCACACACTCAGCACCCAGCACTCACGCACCCACTCATTGCGCACGAACTCATTGGCACACTCTCACCCTCGATTGCGTTCACGAGAAAACTTCATTGCAGCCCCAACACCTACACTATACATAGAGTGCAGTGTACCCCCGGGCCGCACGCTCACACTCACCCGGGCACAGCTCTCCAAGGTCCCTCCAGGATCACGAATGACACAAGTCGGGGTCTATTCTGCTCGACTTTTAAAATAAGAAAGGCGACATATACTAGATAGAGAGGCTACCAAGGCAAATAGAAGCGATGAACGAAAAAGGTAAAGCGCTGTACAAGAAAGCAAACTGGTCTCTCTGGTACCGTTGTTGCTTTATGCTTCCCTATCTTTTTTGCAGGACGCACCAGACCGCCTCCGCTCAGACCGCGCGCGACAGGAAGTGAATTGCCAAGCGTATCTTTCCGCAATTATTTTGGGGAGTAATGCCTCATCATGTTTCTTGATGCATGTCAACAGCCACTCAAGTTACGGCCGAATGCAGAGGCAGAGCTGTGTTTTCAAATACGTCCCACCATGTCACTTGCAGCCTGTGTAGGGTCTATTAGCCTCACAGCATGTCACTACATAACACTAAGAACACAGGATGAACTCTGCAGTGGTAGATGTCCTTCCTGGTAAGCAGGAGTTTAATTCGTTATTGATGTAACCTTCAGTTCAGTCATAGAAGTGAGGAGTCTTTACCATGATTCACTCAGAAGACTATCCATCAGACCAAGCATGAGACGTCAGAGTGGAGTGAAATTAGTCAGATGAGGGAAAGGGGTATCGTCTACCTCTCCAGGGTGAATCTGAAGCAACCCCAGGACAAACTGAAAAGCTTAAGCATCCTTCTAGGACCAGCTTCTCTCCATCCTGCCATGCAATCCAGGCTATGAATCCCTCCTTTGGCTCCCTCCACTGCATCTCAGCACTCGCACCATTTTGGTTAAGTAGGATCCGATATGGGGCTGAGAATGGGTTGGCTTGACTGTTAGCGCAATCAAGACAAATATAGGATAAGTATAATGGTGTGTTTGTTCAAACGCTCGTAGCCATGCGTGGTGTACGATATAGTCCCTGCTACTAGGGAGGTGAGAAGAGGGGGGGAATCAGGCTGCAATCGGGGCTGCATGCAAATGACAGCAGCCCTAAGTCCACACCAGCGGCAGATGACTAAGTGACAGATAAGGCATATCACCGACACAGCCGAACAAAGGCGTTGCCCCAGGGAAAGCGCTATAGGTGTCATGTCGCTCGTCCGCATCACAGATTTCTCTAGACCACACCACCTTCGTGCTGGCGACTATCCGCCAGAGCTGTAGGACAGCCCTCCGGGTCCCCCCATACCAGCACCTGACACTATCGTGACCTGGCGCAACCGCCATCCCCTCAGGGGTTACTGTGAAGCCCCGGCTGACTCCAGGCCCCGATAAAGGCTAGCCTCCGGTAGGGGGATTTTTTGGGTTGCCACATGTAAGGCTTTAATGCGACCTCTGCAAGGTCCTTTACAACAGCATGTCCTAGGCCAATCGTGACAAGAGGCAGGCAGTGCAAGTAATTTACTATGCGGGATCCTCTTTGTGTGGATGGACTCACATCAGGGGATTTGGCATACAATTTGGTCCGCCTTGCTTTTGGCTTGCCATCTTGGCAACATGGCGACTTACGCATTTATGCAGGCTGGTAGGTGGACATTCACAGAAATGTGAATGTTGTTTCTAGTGACTCCCACATCATCATTACAGATTGAGCCTAGGACAAACCTCCTGCTGCCTGGTTCATGTTAGCTTTGATCTTCCATTTCGAGCCCTTGCCAACTGAGCTGACCTATCATGTTCAGTTCTGATGCTTAGGGTTTGGCTTGTAGATCTGGCTGATATATTAACTGAGTTTCACGCTGTGAAGATGACTTGCATATGTTACATATATATCTATAAGATGATGATGTTGGACTAGGGACATAGTTTATACCTTATTATGGGTTGTATGGCTGACCCGAGCCCCTGTTAGATAGATTTATTCGCCCTTCTGAGACAGATGTTTCTTCCTAGAAGGTATTCAGTTGCCGCTTTATTGAGCGGCATCCTTGCTGGAGAGCTAGGCTCTATCTCCTGGAATCATGCAAAGCCCCATGCACGCCTCCCAGACACCAAAATTGAGGGGTCAGCGAGGCGCACTGTGCCAATCCAGGATTGTGTGGAATTTAAGCATAAGGATAAAGATTAACAAAAAATCCTTTCGTACTGCAGCAAGCGAACGCAGAGTCTGGTCATTATATAAAGATGAGGATTTCCCGCCGGTCCATCACTCCTACTTCCACACACAAATCACACACTGACTTTTTCTTTTTAGTTTTCTCGTGTGTCCAATCTGTGAAGCGCAATGTGTGAACACACAGTCTGAGTAGATTTCCTCTGATGTCCTTTATCCAAGTTCAAGTGGTTTTTTTAAGATATCTCACTAGATGGCTAGATATGGCCTGTGATAGGGAACGCAGACTGTGCTGCCTAGTACTGAACATTAGTTCAATGAACCCTCTTTTAAGTGAACGTTAATGATCCCTTTTTGAACTTAAAAAATGTTTAGCTGCATGCCACCTTCCATGTAAAATGTCTCACACAATCTCCAGCACGCTTGCACTGCTGTCATTCCAAATCTGGAAACACATGTACAATAAATCCACAAAATTTAATCCCCATCCCCGAGTGTGTCGTCATAGGTCCAACTGCATAAAACATTACAGGATCCTATTCCCACCAATTCTGTTATTTCGTGTGTATAGAGGAGGAATTTTTGTAAAAAAACATCTTCTGCTGCGCTGAAGATTTACAGTGTCAAAAAACTGGACACAGAGACGTCGTAAATGGACCATGTCAATGTCGCACAAGCAGGTTGTAAGGATGTAGAAATATTAACGGTGGTCACGCAAAGGGTCAAACTTTCCAAACCATGTGTATTTTTATAGTGAGTTTAAATGCTATTATTTATTTAATATTTTTTTGTCAGTCTTATGTATATTTTTAATTTTTTATTCTTTTTGCTTATTGTAAATATTTTTCTTTAAACTCAGTTTATTCTGCTATTTGGGTTTTTGGAACTTTTGTAAATTCTTTTGATATTTAGGTCATTGATATGGTTTGATCATGGAATAAGAGATGATTGCCTGCCTTCCATTGGCCAGGAGATGACTTTTCCACCCCAGAATATCAAACTATAAAAAAGTACATAAAAATGATAACGTACCTTGTCACTTACCGAGATGTGAGTTCCAATAAGGCATCATGCATACGTACCATCAAACTCCTGTGTTGCTGCCTCTTCTCACCAATGGCAGATCCCACTTCACTGCACATGGCCATACCCTACGAACGTTTGCCCAGTGACCCAAGTTAATTCTCTGGCTTCACTGCGTCCGACGGGAATAGGTGAGTATTAAGTTTTGGGGTTTTTAAAAATCAAACTCTGCGATTTTGGACACAAAAAAACCCACCAGTACATAAGACCTGCTGGTGGTTTAGTGTCCCAAATCTCCCTTCCATGTTCCCTTTAAGTTACACATTTCACAAACACAATTCATATCCTAAGCTAAGGCCCGCACATGATTGGCTTGGTCTTGGAAACTTTATCAGTCCTTACTGTGTTCTGGGATTCTATTCATAATATACCATAAACCAGCCATACATTTGCTGTCAGAGTATTGTATGGTTTGCTCACTATACAGCCACTTTGTTTTTTCTATTTGGTCAGTCACCTCTCTATGTATTGTATTTGTTAGCTTTGTTTTCCCTCCCTTCATGGAGGTAATCTAATCGGTCACGCGTGACTAACATGGAATGTGCAGGATTTTTGTTTGGTTTTCTATGCTTTCCTATATATGTAAATTTAGTAACACATTCCAGGCTTGCTGATTACATAGCAATGTCTAGAGATTGGAGTCACGTTCAGTCACGGAACAATTAAAAAAAATCTATTCGCCTCTCTCCAATGTGTGTATAACTGGCATAAAAAATTGCACAGCCAGGAATTGCGCATTTCTCCCACTCTCACCCCAGCCAATCCCAATTTTTTGAAAGTGATAATGGGGTAGCCGGACGTGCCGGGTGCGGACAATCCGCTCCCCAATTTTCATTAACATTAATCCGATTGGCGCACAGTAATAGCTGACTTTCTACACCAACGGACCCTTTTAGTATTCTGGCTCGTCGTGCGCTGGTGGAGAGAATTAACTATGCTGCAGCCTTAATTATCCCCAATGGGTTTATTCCCATTAGGTTTTTTTGTGACGATCTGTGGTCCTGAAAATATTGGAGGCATGTTCTTTTTTACATAGAAATCCAGACTCCTATGAAATCTATGGTCCACACAAAAAACTGACATTTGTGCTGTCCTTTTTGTCAGTTATTGTTAATATATAAATACATAATAATTTTTTGTGGAATGTGGAAAAAAACCTACGTACCAGAGTTCCACAGGACCTGTGAAAAGAAACCAGGTAGATACAACCAATAGATGGATCTGTTTTATTTATTATGGACATGTCCTGTGTGAAATTACCCTTCAATGCCAGTGCTGAATTCGTAATACTCGGCCACTTCCAGATCTGCTAAATAGAATTCTTCGGTTTTACAAGATTGTGCGGTTAGACAGAATAGATTAGTTTTTATAAATGTTCATTACCACCCCGCACTCCACCTGCGTCTAGGTCACAGGTGACTACGTAAAACTACAATTTATTTCAAATGATACTATCGTAATTATTATTCTTATATTCCTTATGGTGTGGAGTGCATATCTTCCTATGAAGTTTGGCTCAGGATCATCAAGTCATGCTTGTAGTAGACCTCACCTCATTTGCCTAGACTTTATAAACAATTGCCTCATAAGGAGGACACCTGACTATAGGAGCATTTAGTACTTGAAGGGATATCAGCTTCATGAGTCTCACAGCAGCTGGGATATCGCGTCCGTAAGATATAAGAATATAATACTATATTTCTTCCCCATATGTACAAGAATAAAACTACTCATAATCTACAACGCCCCCAATGTACAAGTAAGATAACTACTATAATACTAACCACTATGTACACAGAATAAACTACCATAATACTGGCCTCCATGTACAAGAATATATACTATAATACTGCACCCCTGATGTACAGAATATAATACTATAATCGACCCCCTATGTACAGAATATAACTACATAATACTGCCCCTATTACAAATATAACTACTATAATACTGCTCCCTATGTACAGGATATAACTACTATAATACTGCCCCCTATGTACTAGAATATAACTAACTATACTATACTGCCCCCTATGTACAAGAATATAACTACTATATACTGTCCCTATGTACAGAATATATCTACATAATACTGCCCCCTAGTCAGGAATATAACTGCTATGAATACTACTACGCCCCCTATGTACAAGAATATAACTACTATATCCTGCCCCCGAGTACAAGAATTACCTAATACTCCCCTATGTAAAAATTATCTACTATAATACTGCCCTATGTTACAGAATATACTGCTATAATACTGCCCCTATGTACAAGATATAACTACTATAACCTGCCTCCTATGTACAAGAATATAACTACTATAATCCTGCCTCCTATGTACAAATATAACTACTATAATACTGCTCCTATATATACAAGAATATAACTACTATAACTATTTACCCTAGGTACAAGAATATATCACTTAATACTACCACCCCCATTGTACAAAGAATTTCTAATATATATTGTCCATGTGTAGAAGAATATTTCGACTAGTACAATAGTGTCCTTAGACTTACGTGACTGTAGGAAACTTATTTGGCACATTCCCCCTTTTTGTGATCTTCTTCCTTTCAAAGGTGAAAGTGTCTATGGATTTTTACATGGCGTATTCCTCGAATTTTTTAAATGTGCTTTTAGGAAAATCTCTTAAGGAGGGGCATTGGGTTTTGTCACGAGTTATATTAATGGCTCATGGTGGGCATTGACTGGTTTTAATGTAGTTCTGGTATTATAATAGCTTGATATTGCTGCGGCCTCGCTCTCTATATGGTCTCCATCATAACACACCACTCCTTCCACTGAATGGTTGGCAGCTCTGGGCAATCACTCCTCATATGAGCCATTTATGAATAATCATAATAATGTGTGGCTACCTGATCCTGTGGGCACAGGCGGGCTTAAGGTATTGTTGTCTGTGTACGTTTTTCCGACTTTATGAGATTTTCTTGCCATAAAGTTTACTACGCCCTCTCAAATGCAGGTTCCTCTGGTATGGCTCTGCGATGTACTATGCAATATGTGGGACATAATATAACAGTGTGATATTCCCTGCTGCTTCTAATACTCCATCCATGAAATGCAAACACATTTGTGGGAAGTTCATGTACTATGTACTGTAATATTGAACTTGGAGGTCGTGTACAGCCTGGACAGTCAGACTTTTCTACGCCAGGTGGGCTGTGTGGGGTGATGGGTACAGGCACAGGATCTGTCATTGGGAAAGCTGGGTGACAACCAATATCTTGCTATTATTGACTCCCTACACAGATTTGCTGGTAGATCTTAATATTAAATTTGCCTAACTAGTCATAATTTTTCTCCATACTGAGTCCACTAGAAATATTTCCATTTTAGAATCTGAAAATCTTGGTAATGACTGTTGTAGCTCCTTACAGCATATGATTAACACCCCCGCTTACCTAAGGCGGTCTATCTTATTAATTACATTCCTGGCATCCCGCATGTTGCGTCGGATATCTAGAGGCCCTGCCGGAATAGAAATGTGTTGTAATCTGGAGCCCTCCCTATAGTCCGGCCCTGCCCCCTACCATTTCCCCCATACAATATTATCTCTTTTTGGTTGAACTGTAACAATCTTCCATGTGAGAATTGTAGGTTAAGCCCTTAGCTTGTACACAAAAACGATCCCTTCACTGATGTGAAAATAATGACATTTAAGATATCAATTGCTGTCAATGAACTGAT
Organism: Engystomops pustulosus; assembly: GCA_019512145.1. Taxonomy (NCBI): domain Eukaryota; kingdom Metazoa; phylum Chordata; class Amphibia; order Anura; family Leptodactylidae; genus Engystomops; species Engystomops pustulosus. The sequence goes on from CM033647.1 coordinate 57,768,968, forward strand.
TTAGATAATCTGAGTGCTGAATGTCAAGAGATTGCATTGTAGTTACCTTACACTATATGAAATCTAGAAAATTCTTGATTATCCTTATCAGTTTTTTTGTCCTATACTATTAATGAGTGGAATGTAGCCAGCCTTAGGACTGCAGTGACCGCCTAGACCTATCGCCATGTGAGCTTCTTCTATTGTGGAGTGTGATAACAGTGGACTGTGTATCACCACCTCTTACTGATTACAGGTGATTTGTGAGTATGACACGAATAATGTGCAAATACCAGCTGTGAGAAGTCCTACACTTTTGAGATGTGAACCAAAAATCCAAATCACTTGCAATGGAAAGCACCTAGACAAACCAAGATTCATGTGCAAGGAGTTAAAAGACACACATAAGTATTTAGAGAAATGAAGATGAAAATCAGATCACTGTATATATTCAGTCCTCATAGCTCTCTGCTAGGCTGGTTTGACAGTTCACCAGGCGGCTCCTTTACACAGGGCAGTGGCGTGCCGCAGATTAGGTGATCGGTGACATCTAAACAGCGTCTTTGTGTGGAGAATGAACTTCCATTGTCAGGAGTTGTTCTAATGTCAACATGGCTGGTATTTGTGGGTGCAAACACCTTCCTAGGCTGTAACGCTTATCACACGGGCACTCCCAGTCCTGCCCGTCTCTGGTAGTTGGGAGGAAGGAGTCTGGAGGAAGCTAAGCTCTCATTAGGCCAAAAGTTCTATGGACCAAAAGTTATTCTTGCTCTTGAGAAGCTGCTTTTATTGGGTGTCCTGGTAATGATAAGCGGAAAACAACTGTTAATATTATCTCAGCTCTCTCTATTTACTACTTTCTCCTAACAGAAAACCAGTGGAAGTCTCAATTTTCCTTGAGATATTATTTAACTAAAAAATTTGGAGTGTAATTTATCATTAGACTGGTGACCGCAATAGCTGAAGTTCTGCTGCAGTCAGACTCATGAAAGTGGCTTTGGCCCTTAACAAATCTGCTTATTCTCCGTGGTTGTGTGATAAGTCACAACATAGACCAGGGTGTGGACTGCTAAATATGCTCCAGAACTTCTACCTTAAAGGGAACCTGTCAACAGCTGTTTCCAAAAAATGAAACTAAGACATTCCCATAGAGCCCTTTAGTCCTGAGGCACCCATTTATCAACTAACACTGGCGATCATAGAAAACAAAAAAATCACATTTATTCTGTACCTGGTAACCAGGAGAACCCAGCGAGTCCACGTGGGGATCACCGCGGCTCGAGTCCTCGCCCTCCTCTGTGCACACAGCCAGCGCACGCCTCCTGTATGATTTTTTCCTACATCACAGCGCAGCGTTCCCACGCACGCGCACTGGCTGCTCTCAGCTGTGTCACGGCTTATCAGCGAGCAGGAAGCCAGGGAGCCGCGTGACGTAGGAAAGATGAGGCGTGCGCTGCTGATGTGCACAGAGGAGGGCGAGGACTCGAGCCGCGTGATCCTCCCACGTGGACTCGCTGGTTCTCCCTGGTTACCAGGTACAGAATAAAATGTGATTTGCTTTCATGCATCGCCATTGTTAGTTGATAAATGGGTGCCCTTAGGACTAAAGGCCTGGGAACTGTCTTATGGAACAGTGGTGACGTTCCCTTTAAAAGAATTTTGCAATCTTCTATGTTCATTTGGCCAATGGAAGTCGCAAAACAGCATTTGACACAAGTGCGCCAAACAACGCCAAAGACAAGAAAAACAATGATAAATTACCCCCATGGATTTTTTTCTTCTATAAAAGTTTTAGCTATATGCACTACTAGTATGTAGTCCATGTGTATCAGTGTGTCATGTGCACACCAGATCCTTGTCTCATCTCTGTGCGTCTCGCCCTCATGTTAAGCAGATAACTGAGTGTATACACATCTCTCTTGAGTTAGCAAAATGTTTATGGCTTACCTGTTTAGCTGTTTTAGAGGCGGAAATCCACACACATTCCTACAGAATATGTAAGGGGACTTTGTGTGCTATAGAGGTATAGCAGTGCTGAACATGGGCTATGAACTGCACTATGTGTACCTGTTTAGGATACATCCCATTTCTGCTTTATGGGCGGCACGAAGCTGAGTGGGTAGCACTACAGCCTTGCAGCGCTGGGGTCCTGGGTTCAAATCCCATCCAGGTCAAACTACAAAGAGTTTGGTATCTCTCCCTGTCTGCGTGGGTTTCCTCCCACACTCAAAACATAGGTAGGTTCTTTAGATTGTTGTGAGCCTCATGGGGACAGGGACGAATTTGCCATGCATTGTGCAGCTCTGCGTAATCGTGTGTGCTATAATAAAAAAATTATTACATATTATTTAATATCAATGGTCATTGCGTCAACTTATTTGGCATTTCAGGGCTCTGTGTTGGTAGCTAGTTTTGGGTATATTAATTATTAGTTTGATCTAGTCTTGACATTATAGGGGGGGGGCATTCATTATTTTCCGCGCTAGTTGTTCTATTTTGTACCCGTTTTAGCAGTATTATAGCCTGTGTTATATATTGTATACAGGCCCTTAAAGGGGTTTTCCCACAAACAGGTATTTGATTGCACAGACAAAGTGATTTTGTTCCATTCCAGTAAAACTCCCAGTGAACTCCCGATCACAATGTCGTCTTCTAGAAAAAGAACTTAGAGCTGGAGAGCTGCGGCTCTGTTAGCGAGATCAGTGGATATCCCAGCAGTCAGACCCTCATCAATCTGTTTTTTTGTCTTTTGTTGTTTTTTTTTTTTTTAGTTTTTATTTTTTTCTCATTCCTAACCTATGAAGAGGGGTTAATGTGCTTCATTGTTGCAACCCTTTTAAGCACCCATTACATGCACCCATTTAATATATTCAGTGGGGTTGAAGGGAGGACTACATAATGGAGCCTAATGTCTTCTTATGCTTTACCCCTCTAATATAGTGTCTTCCCTCTCTACACAGTTATTGTGCCCGGCTGCCCAGTGACCCATTCACTCACCTCGCTCCAAAATGTAAAATGTCGGCATATTGACAGCCAGCATTGTCCCCTGTGCGCACACTATGGACTAGCAAAGTTGGGCGCGCACTGCTCAGGCGTAGCTTTTTAAAAAAGCCAGCTTCCATGTATTCTATTCATATGTTAGAAGTAGAGGAAATTGATCATCTTGTAGCTTCCTCACCGTCTTTTTTTTTTTTTTTTTTTAGGGGGGGGGGGGGGTTAGGGTCACTCTGTAATATAAGTGTGAGTGATTTCTTTAACTAACTTACAGGTTGATCAAGGAGGCCGGGAAGCAGACCCCCCCGGACCTGAGGCATGCAACATTAGCAGCAACTTATAACTGCGACCGGCATGGGAGAGCCAGCTCCGAAACAAGCCAGATGGAAGTAGAGTTCAGAAAACAGGAGGAGGTCTACTGGCATCGCTTTCGACCCATGTTCCTACCGCCCCCTAAAATATTTGGAGATGAGACTTTTACTTTTTGTTAATGGCACCACCTCGGTGCTCAATCTGCTTGTGTCTGTTCCTTCCATGCCTGGGACTCCCTCCAGCCCACCCAAACTATAATTATGTGCATTTATAGGGGACTCGGGCTATCACTTCTTAGGGCCCATTTACAGGTGAGTCTGCTTTCCTGCAGCCTTTTGGACCCTGCATTAAATACCCCATTTTACTGCCTTGTAAGTAATAGGAGACTGGCCGGAGATTGGAAATAGCCGGTCTGATCTAAAGTGCCCAGCATGGGTACTGAGTACGGCTGATAGACCCCGTGTCATTCAAAAGCTAAATATAAATATATAGAAATGGTACTCGTGAGTTTTTTACAATCGTGTCCTGATTGACATTAGAGGAGGACTAGATTCTTGTTTGAGATGTTGATCTGGGGATCTCAGGAGGTGGGAGTTGTAATTTAAGGTCTGACTCTGGATTTTCCCAGTTTTGTAATAAATATCAGTCATATAGTGTCCCAAATTTAAATCGATTAAAACGTAGTAAATATGGATAGCTTCTGTGATTAGCTCCAAAGAAAGTGTTTGAAATTGGACGGCAAAATGAAAGCAATTAAAGAGTCACAAAAAAGCCACAAAATTTTAGTTTTTTTTTGGGGGGGGGGGGGTTGGTTTGTCAATTTCCACTGACACTGGATTTTTTTTTCCCGTTCCAGTACATTGCATGGAAATATTTAATGGCACCACTAAAATGTTACAATTTGTCCAACAGAGGAAGCCCATATACATCTCTGTAAATGAAAAAATATAAAGTTATTCATTTTGGAATGAGCAACGGCAAAAAACCAGAAGGAAAATTTAGTTTATTTACGAGTAGTCATGTAAGGGTTTAAATGGATGTATGGAAAAGCTTACATATCATAAAAATTCACTTGCATTTACTGTTATGTCAAGTGAGAATAAATTTATTTTTTTCATGAATAGAAGACAAAAATATGCAATTTTTTTTTGTCCATTTTGTTAAAATTGTAATTAACCTTTACAAAACAAGGTGACTGGTTGTCAATGCAGAACTTGTGCATGTACTTTCGCAAAATGTTTTCTGCAGAGCACTTTTTTGCATTCAGGTCGGGAAGGGCCCTCAATTCAAAAAGGTTGCATCCCCTTATGGAGATATGATATATGACTACGAGCGCAGGGATCATCGTTCTACAGGGGAAGGCCTTTGCAAGCTCTGTCGTGAATTTTTTTCAGTTCACCTGATGAGGGGCAGATGTGGTGGTTATAAAGCCAATGCTTCCTGTTCACCTTCATCTGTTCACATTATACCGGCTTGTGGTAAAAAATAATTCAAAGGAAATATACCATTTTTGTATGCATTATGAATCAAAAACATATCTTGAGAATGCTTGTAGCTACTTGAGCAGAAACATATCCTTGCACCAAACCCTAGCTGCTATGAGTCATATAGCTTCAAGTTGACTATTCCTGTCTGGACAGTTCAGGAAGCTCCATGTAATTTGTTTATGTTATGGCAGCCGGCAGCACCCAGCTTTTCCCATTCCAAGTTAGAATTTATATTGTTTTTTAGCAGCAAAACCACTTGGTATCGATATAAACAAGATATGGTTCTGCTCGTGGAGTCTACAGATTCTAAGTTATGTTTGGTTCAGCAATGCATAAAAAAAACTGGTAGATCCCTATATAGTCTAATTTGTAAACTTTCAGAGAAGTTTAGATTATAAAACAACTTTGTAAATCCATTAGTGTGAAGCATGATTTATTATTTTTATATTTTTAATTTCATATTTAATTCTATCGAGATATACGCCATCAGTATTCTTTCAGCAATGTGTCTTGACTTTCTGTGCCGGGAGGGCTGACGCATATCCGTGTGGAAGGAGTAGCTACCATATGGAGAGGCCATGCACACTCATTCAGTGCTGAGCGAATCGCCTGATGCTTGCATTTGTTTGTCTAAGTTCTGTTTATCTAGAACATTTGATTACCAGATGAGATAAAAAATATATGACAAATAAGATAAGCAGTTTTTCGGCACAAAAATGTGCTGAAAAACGCCCCTCGGCTTTAACACGAGTCAACTGCACAGTAAAAAAAAGTTAAAAAAACTTATAATACTCACCCTCGGTGGGGGCCCCGATTTCTGCGCGGTGGCTTCTTGCTTCCGCACCCGGTTCTTTCTTCTTCTGTGCGCCGCCATGTTTTCGCCCTCCCCCAGGGCGACGTAGTATGTGACGTCAGCACGGCTCGTCATACTAGCGGCCTGCCGGCTGGGGAGTAACAGTGGCGCGCCCAGCAGAAAAGAAGAAGACGGGCGGCGAGGGAAGCACAGAAGAGCCGCACGGACATCAGGGGAGCAGCGCGGCAACATCGGGGCCACCGGAGACTGGAAGTACTAATTTGTGTGTTTTTTTTGTTTAAATGCTGGGGCTGCTGTACCACTGGCAGCTAACCACTGTGGGCAAGGCTGGCATATACTGGTGGGGGTCTGTGATAAGTGCATGTTCCACCTCGGCTTATACCCGGTCAATAGGTTTTCCCTTGTTTTGGTGGTTAAATTAAGGGGTCCTGGCTATGACTCGATTATACGGTAGTTTTACTTTTGTACCATTGACTTGCCTGCCTCTCCATTCATGTTTCGTATTCTCACGTAAGTTCAGGAGCTCAGAGAATCCACATGCTCATTGCCACCCGCATTGAGGAATGGGGGGGTGGACATCCCTAATGCAACTTGGTTGTCCGATTTGACTGCCAACAAGTACAGGTCGTTGTTCAATCCCAAGACGTAGCGTGGCCCCATCTCAAAACGAATCAGTTGGCAACACAGATGCGGCATAAGGGGTTTTGACGAGAGGATCGTGAACAAACCTATAAAATCACGAGAAGGTACACATAAAGATTATACATGGGTGGATGTGTAGATGCAGAGGCACTGAGGGTTTACTCGTCCCTTTACGGTTCCAGATCCTGCGCAATAGTTGCTCCAAGTCCCATGGATTGTGGTGACACAGAGCCGTACTCAACTGTGGATGATGATCGGGATCTTCCTTTCACATACGTTTTTCGGCAAGATGCCGAGCAGCCCAGAGTTACCCCCTAAACAATGCTATTGGTCAAATCAACCGGTACGTGTCCTACTGCCGGCAGTTCGGTTTCATTTTAATTTTCATATCTGTGCAATTAGAAGTATAATTGTAGCTTTTGGCATATGTATATTAATACTAATAAGAACTACACTTATTCTCCCCTTTGAATTTTTATTAAAGAGAACTCTGTCAGCACAAATCTACTACCCCAATACTTTTCATATAACTGCCATAGAAAGAATTGCCTCTATTCTGTTCATTGCCCCTCTACAGGACTGTGAAACTTGAAGGACATCTACGAGGATGAGGACTGTATGCAATTAGCTAGGGTTCCAGGCGCATTTGAATAATCTTCATCCAATTAGATGTGCCTTTCACACAATCTGATTACTAAGACTGGATGCATGATATGAGCGAAGCCAGGATGACTGTTATCATATTTAGCATGTCCGATTTGTGAGAAGCGAGCGCCAAATTGTGTATAGGAGACACGGCTCATGGCAGGGCTTGTGTATAAGGAGACAAGAGCCATACTGTAAAGGCATCCAAGCATCCAGGCTTGTGTTGGAGCAGTCTCCATACGTGTAGAGAAGCATGATCCAGGCGCTTGTGTAATAGGGAGAAAACGCAGCCAGCATTTGTTTATGGAATGGAGAACACGGCAGGCCAGACTTGTGTAATGAGAGTAGAACACGTGCATGCCAGCGATACTTGTCGTATGGAAGGAGAACCGAGCATGCCAGAGCTGGAGGGGGCAGCACGGCTTGTGTATGAGGAAAACGGAGGCCGATGCGAACTTGTGATAGAGAAACACAGGCATTCATCGTTGTGTATGGGAGAACACGCAGTGCCAGTACTTGGTGATGGGAGAACACGCAGCCAGCTACTTGTGTATAGAGAACGGCAGCCAGGCACAACTTGTGTATGGGAGAAAACGCAGGACCAGGCGCTTGTGGTATGGGAGACACGAGGCTCCCAAGGCGCTTGTGTATGGAGAACAAGCGGCCGCAGGCGCTGTGTATGAGGGGAGAAACGCGGCCACGACTGTGTATGGGAAAACGCGACAGGCCAGCGCTTGTGTATGGGAGACCACGCAACGCCAGCGCTTCGTGGTATGGAGAGAACAGGCACCAGGGCCGGTATGGAACGCGCTGTCTTTTTGTAATGTGAGACACGGCACGCCAGGCGCTTGTGTATGGGGCAGAACACGGCCCGCAGGCTTGGTTGACACGCACCGGGCGTGTGTAGTGGAGACATGACCCGGCGCTGGGAAACCGCAGCCAGCGCTTGTGTAATGGGAGAACACGGCACGCCAGGCGCTTTGTATGGGAGAACACGGCACAGGCCAGGCGCTTGTGTAATGGGAGAACACGGCCAGGCCAGGCGCTTGTGTATGGGGAGAACACGGCCACTTTGTGGACGCACGCGCGCTTGTGTATGGGAGAACACGGCCGCCAGGAGCGCTTGTGTATGTGGAGAACCGGGCAGGCCAGGCGCTTGTGTATGGGAGGACACGGCCAGGCCAGGCGTTGTGTATGGTGGACTGAACACGGAGGCCAGGCGTCTTGTGTATGGGAGAACACGGCAGCCAGGCGATATTGCCATGGGAGAACATAGAGGCAAGCAAGGGAAACACGGCAAGGACAGGCGCATTTTTGGGGGCCTTTTTTTGTTTGTGTATGTATGGGAGAAAACGGCCAGGCCAAGGGCGTTCTGTGTATGGAGAAAGGGGCAGGCCAGGGATTGTGTATGGGAGAAAAACGGCCCAGGCCAGGCCTTGTGTATGGGAGAACACGGCAGCCAGGCGGCTTGTGTATGGGAGAAACACGGCCAGGCCAGGCGTTGTGTATGTGGAGAAACACGGCAGGCCAAGGCGCTGTGTATGGGAGAACACGGGGCAAGGCCAGGCGCTTGTGGTATGGGAACACGGCAGGCCAGGCGCTGGTATGGGAGAACACGGACAGGACAGGCGATTGGTAGGGGAGAACACGGCAGGCCAGGCGCTGTGTAGGGAGACACGGCAGGACAGGCGCTTGGGTATGGTGAGCGAAACACGGCAGGCCGGCGCTTGGTCTGGGAGAACACGGACATGCAGGCTTTCTTGATTCGTTTGTGTCAAACTGAATATGTTGTGCAGCAAACTTTGACGCGGTTAGAAGGTAGAAATCGTAATGACAATTGAAATGAAAATGGTCATATGCCAATCAGAGCTGTATATTGTCATTGTAACAGTATTGATTGCCACAGACAAGTGATTTTGTTCATTCCAGTTAAAATCCCCAGTGTGAACTCCCGATCACAATGTCGTCTTCTAGAAAAAGAACTTAGAGCTGGAGAGCTGCGGCGCTGTTAGCGAGAATCAGTGGATATCCCAGCAGTTCAGACCCCATCATCTGTTTTTTTGTCTTTTGTTGTTTTTTTTTTTTTTTATGTTTTTATTTTTTTTTCTCCTTTCCTAACCTATGAAGAGGGGGTTAATGTGCTTCATTGTTGCAACCCTTTAAGCACCCATTACATGCACCCATTTACTATATTCAGTGGGGTTGAAGGGAGGCGGACTACATAATGGAGCTAATGTCTTCTTAGCTTACCCCTATAATATAGTGTCTCCCTTCTCTACCCAGTTATGTGCCCGGCTGCCCAGTGACCCATTCACTCACCTCGCTCCAAAATGTAAAACTCGGGAGGTGTCCTGTGGTGTCTGCCAGTCAACCCTTTACCTGCCAATCAACTCCCCGCTCAGAGCCCCCATTGTTGTAAGTACCTGGTAAGAAATATGTGTCACAGCTGATGATTTTTGCTAGTGAAATTTCCTCGTTAACTTTTCGTTAGCTTTGATGTCTTTGCAATTTATATTTTATAATTATGATTTAACCCTTCTCCTTCTGTGTTTTTCCATTCCAGGGCCCATCCATGAACTGTGCCAGGCTTGCCGAACGAGCAGTAGCCCTCATATGCTGCAAGATGCTGCATCAGATAGGTAACGAGCAGTAGCCCTCATATGCTGCAAGATGCTGCATCAGATAGGTACGTGTGTCTGTTATGCAGTGCATGGTTAGAAACATTTAATTTCTTAGTATAACATAAAAACAAAAAAATTTTATCTGACTCAGCATAGAGTAATGTTCAAAGAAAACAATGTTTAGCAAAAAGGCATTTAGTTAATGGTTTAGTTATAGGAACCTGTCACTAGCTGTATTTCTGAAAAATGTAACCAGTTCATTTTAAAGGAAATCAAAATCAAGCATGATAAACCAGGGGCAATTACTACACTTGCGTTATCTGAGAGATAACAGCAGAGGGAGGGGGATACAGTGTAACAACCTTTGAAGTTACAGCACAGAGAGGCTCTGGAAATCCACCCCCCCCCCTACAGCACTTCTGGCTCATTAGCATACTTTTAAAACTTGATACATAGCAAGCATTGCGAGTGTGATACGAGTTCATCGCATCACACTCGCAAGTGTAGAAAGGGCCTTGGTCTTGTTGGTCTTGTTTTTCGCATTGTTTACTTTTTTCTCCTTTTGGCTCTTCTTTGTGTATTTTCCCTTTGCTAAGGGGCCCATTCCTATCTTTAGAGAGGAAGAATTTTGCACTTGGAAAATGTATGACCGTCTTCACCAAGTATAGTAAAGATGTCTAAGCTTGACGTTCTTCCATTACAGCTGCCATTCCCTTACTTTGTGTATATATATCTTAGTTATGGTCATGCTCTGCAGATTGCCTGTATTGTTCTGTTGAAAAACTAATATAAATATAATTTATTTTTTGGCAAAATTATTTGGCAAAGATTTGGATAAATTCTTGATTTTCAAAATTGAACATTTTAATAATAATAATAATAATAATCTTTATTTATATAGCGTCATCAAATTCCGTAGCGCTTTACAAATCATAGGGGACATATACAACTATATTACATTACAAAGAACAAACAGTCATATGGAACAATAGGAGTGAGGGCCCTGCTCACAAGAGCTTACAAACTATGAGGATGAGGGGGTGACACAAGAGGTTGTATAATGGTCCAGCCATTCTTTATAAGGGAACAATATAAACTAAAGAGATGGGTTTTAAGAGCACGTTTGAAGCTTTGGAGGGTGGGCATTAGTCTCAGAGTCTGGGGAAGGGGATTCCAGAGAATTGGTGCAACTCGGGAAAAGTCCTGGATACGTGCATTTTATATACATTTTCATTTAGCTTCTGAACATTGTACTAGTATCTGAAACATAAAGAGAGATGAGACAGTTTAGAGATGATGAGATCCATTAGATGCCTATTGCACGTAATGACATTGTCAGCTTTCCTACATTTCTACTCTTCCACAACATACTTGCTCTGTTGGGCAGGTGGTAGGTTTCCGTTAAGAAGTGTGTTAACCATTTAGATCTTTCACAGGGGTTAAAACAAAATGAAGGTGTTATTTACAAGCTATAATTTTTTTTAGACAATACATTAATTTTGGCCAAAAATTAAACCGTCACAAAGTATTAAATGATTAAAAAAAATTAAAAAACTCCACAAAGTTTGTTACCCAATTTCTCCCGAGTCTGATGATGCCCCATATGTGGTGGTAACCTGCTGTATGGGCACACGGCCTGGAATAGAAGGGAAGGAGGCGCCATTCAGAGCAGATCTGCATCGTCACATTTTACAGGCTATAAAATGTTTATTTTTTTTGTAATTCGGACCCTGGGGTGCTCTGCTAACAACTTCCAAAGCACTTCAGGCTAATTAGCATTTCTAAAGTTAACTTAAATGACTCCTCTTGTGCTCCCTCACTAGCAAGATGGGCAGAAGCTCATTGAATTGTCAGATTACATTGAATTGGAGAGGGGAAAGCTTCTAAATGTAGAATGCAAGTCATAGTCAGCAATGGCCTTGTTCCTCACACCACACAATTAATTTATGCAAATCTCAGTAATTGGATACATTTGATCATATCTGCATTATTGTCTGATCCCCCATGAGGTTTAAGTATTGCCATATAAACCTTAGGACTATCACTATTAAGGATGTTTCACACAAATGTGTGCGATGCGTGTTTACATGTGGTATGCCGGCCCGATCCCACGGGCTGCACGCAGTGCAGGGGACGGGAGTCCCTCCATCATATATAGAAAAATAATGCAAACACATTAGCTCTGCCGGCCAAACAGCCACACCACAGCTGTAATAGTGAATACAGTTGCAGTACGGCTCTTTGGCTGGCAGAGGGAACGTCCTTGCATTATATTTCTATATGATGCAGGGCCTCCGTATTGTGCCGTCATGCGGCTCGTATACATGGATTGCACAGGTTCGTGTAAAAATGCCCTTAAGCAGGAGGGGTTCTGCTGTTGAACTGTTCGACAACACAGAGTTGTGTCACTGTTACAAGGTTTTCATGACGTCTAACTGCCCTGTTGGGTTTCTTCTAAAAAGTTGGGGATATTTGAAAAGATATTTGGGACACAATGGGGGTCATTTACAAAGGGCCCGATTCACGTTTTCCCGACGTGTTACCCGAATATTTCCGATTTGCGCCGATTTCCCCTGTATTGCCCCGGGATTTTGGCGCACGCGATCGGATTGTGGCGCATCGGCGCCGGCATGCACGGGACGGAAATCGGGGGGGCCTGGCGGAATGAAAACCCGAAGGATTTCGGAAAAACCGCCGCATTTAAAAAAAAAAAATAAAAAAAAAATGTGTTGCGAAAATTGCACTTACCTTCACTCAGCCCGGCTGAGTGTATTCCAGTGCGTTCCGATGCTCTTCAGCGCAGCAGCGCAGCAGCGCCACCTGGTGGACGTCGGAGGAACTACCTTAATAAATCCCGGCCGGACCCGAATCCACTGCAGAGAACGCACCGCTGGATCGCGAATGGACCGGGTAAGTAAATCTGCCCCAATATGAATGCGTTGCAGTGATTTTTTTTCTCTTTCTACTACCTTTGCTTACTCTAAGATTTTTAAATGTGACTGGAAAAATATAGTGATTCAGCTTAAGTCGAATAGACTATAAATCTGATAAATGCTACCAGAGATTGTCTGGTCTAAGAAACCCATTATTAGAGCTACAAATAACATGCTCCTCTCTCGGAAACCTGACACTACCAGGCATTACATAGACAGTCCATTGATTTCATTGGACATGTGTATATGGTTCATTACTGCAGATGAATGAAAACTTGCTACCTAGTTCCTCAGTTATCGGGACTATAGACTGAAAAACACTCTTTTATTCATACGATCTAAACGTTAAACCTAGTGGTGGCCAGAGGAGGCGTCAAATAAAAAGGCATACTCCCTTAGTGTGATGGCACATGTGGCATTTTGAACACGTTTTTGGGCCGTTTTTAAGCAGTCCGTTAAAATATGCATCAGTTTTTGACAGGTTTGACCAATTATCTTAATTCAAACCTGTCAAAAACTGATGCGTTTTAAAAAAAACACATGCGTTTTTTGACGGACTGCTTAAAAACGGCCCAAAAACGCTTTCAAAACGCCACTTGTCTCTGACAGACCAAAAATGATGACTCTCATGTGGCCAATCACTGATCTCTGCATTCCAGTGTCCAAGATTTATTGGGATAGGTTCAGCTGTGATTTCACTGGTTTTGGACACGTGACTTCTGAGGCCAGTGGGTGCAGCAGTTGAAACTGTAGGGCATGGGGCAAAAGCAAAGGGGGTGTTGTAATGCCAAACAAATTGTTGCTAGCTCACAGCCACCATTCATTTTTATTATTCACAGTCACGATGAGGCTGTCATGTCTCACTGCACAGCAACCAAGCCGGGAGGCCACGTCGCAAGTTTGAGAGCAGGTCATATCCCTACCCATATGGCCTGGCAGCCTCGCAGCCTAAGTTCCCACCTGCATTCAACAGGTTCCTTTCCTCCTCCTGTTATTAAATGTGCAGCACCAATAGAGAGAATGCGGAAAATATTGATCACAGGCGCTCCCCAATGTGTGAATACAGTGGATTTGTATTTATTGATATGTCTGCCGCAGGTGAAGAAACTAGGTATCCCTTCCCCAGTACCAGTATAGTAATAATGGGGCTCACTTTACAGAAATCAAATGACCCAAAATTTTTTTTGTGTATACACCTACACTGACTGGAGGGATGTATAATTATCCAATAATTGGCATTCTACCACCCATCAGTATAGATAACAAGTTTGTGTTAAAGGATTGCAAAGTGGGTATTGGATATACCTGTAACACAAACTTGTTATCTATACTGATGGATGGTAGAATGCCAATTATTGGATAATTATACATCCCTCCAGTCAGCGCCAGTGTACACACAAAATTTTTTTTGGCTACTAATAGAGAGAAGGCAAAACATTATTTGAACAATGAACAATTTATTACACAAAACAATACATAAATGTAGAATAAAATATCTTCATTAAAATCTAGTGGTGGTATTCAACTTAAATGTGGAAAAACCTTTTGTTCAACTTCTGCTCCTCATAGACTCCAACGTATGGAAGGATACTTTCCATTCAACTTCTGTTAGCGCCAAAAAAGTCATGGGCTACTGAGCTATTTTTTGGGGCTATTTAAAGGAATACCTTCCATTCAATTTCCTAAAGTGGAGAGTATAACAGAAAGTGCAGATGTGAACTGAACCCACAACTTCTCTGGTCACCAGTGAATTTTCTGCTTCGATTGGGAAACCCGTTTCAAATTTATCCAACAATTTTTTAAAGATTCAGTGATTAACATTTTTTTTATGCCCAAATTTTTTTTTTTTTTTTTTTTTTTATAACAACAGAATTATGTTGGAGTTTACATAAAATGAGAGAATGACATGAGAAGTTTTAACTTAAGCAGCAAAATATAAAGGCTAATCTTATTTAAAAGTAATGTGTGTTTCTTGAGTGGAAGCCCAGATACGTTCAACTGGGACCATTGCTTTTTTTTCTCGCAGTCTGAGTTGTACAGAGAAGCTTAATTTTTTTTTAACTTTTTTTTTTTTTTTGCCAGAGCTAAATACTCTTGTGGCTGTGTTTAATAAAGAAACAAGTCTTAGGTAAAAGGATATGATTTTTTATGACATAAAGAATGCAAATAACTTTCAGCCTCCTTGCCTAGACCAGGTTTTGGGCTGATGTGATGGGGTTTAATAGTGACTTATAACCTGTGTTGACAATGTGCAGGCCTCCACAACGTCATTTAACTCATTTATTATGCTTGCTGTAAAAACAAAGAAATGGGCAAATAAATATATGGAAAGTTCATTGTTTGTCAGGGGTCCTGAGCCAAAAGTTTTCGGTGACCTTTTAAAATACGGTCCCCTGCTAGTACTAAAATGTCTGTCACTCAGCATACACGCTAGCATAATTTGCCCTCTTCACCTAAGCGGACCTTGTTTTTCTCTCTTTCAACTGCTTGTATGAATTTCTAATCAGCTGAATTTAAAAAAAAAAATACATTTTTGAATTTTTCTTTTTTTTTGTGGTATAGAAGGATTACAGTAAATTGCAGGCTGACAATTACAATGCACAGTGCTGCAGAGGATTATTAATGGTTATACCTACTGATGTCCTTTCAGCGCTAAGCAGGGCCTGTGATTACTCAGTCTTAATTAGATTCAGTGAGTGAAGCCCGGTCAAGTGATGCAAGGGGTCGTCCAAGGAGCTTCATTTTATCAGAGGTAGATACCCATTGATCATCGAGGGCTCCCATCGACCATGTCTAAACCTCTAATTCACCATCTACTTAATGACTTGTTTTGGCTTAAGAGGCTCAGTTACTTGACATCTTCAATGTCCGCTAAGAATGCTGAGCAGGTGGTTTTAATAAAAGATTTTGTAGGATTTTTTTTTTCTGGGACATTTAAGACAGAGCTGCAATTCAACAGACACTAGTGAGACCTTTTAAATAGGTCTGTTGCAGGACAGAGATTAGTAGATGGTAAGCAATCTCTTCCACTATCATTATGCAAGAGTTTTGGGAGTTTATGTTCCCAAACATAACTCTATCCTGGTTCTCTCTGGCTCTTTAGTATCTATAACTGTGCGTGGGATTTTGGAATTCTAGTTTCCTGCTACAGAGTTAAATAATAACTCTGAGGATACCACAAGAGGGCACTAAGGAGCTTAATGCATACAGCTAGGGAATGGTTGGTGATATCAACTTCCTGTTTGTGGCACATTTGAGGCACACTGTTCCTCATAGACGCCTGATGGGTAAAATAAGGTCTATTGGTTTGGCAGAAATAATTTGCAATTGGATTGAGAACTTGGCTGAAGGATCGTATCCAGAGAGTTGTGGTCAATGATTCCTACTCTTATACGCCGGAATATACGGTAAATGTTTTTATTTTTCATATACTTGCTAAAGGCTGAAAACTAAGATGAGGCCAGACTACGGATGAAGATTGATAACAGAGCCCTGAGCAGTGAAAGAATGTGGCCTTGGCTGATTTACGATATTTCCCACTAGAATTAGAAACAGAGCCTTTGTTCCTGCGATGACCATATTATTTACTAACCAATGAACTACGGACATTACTTCTCATCTTTGGCAAGCCAAGGTGCAACCCACTGAAAGTCCTGTGTAATCCTTTGTGACATGAATAAAGTTGCACACATCTGCCTAGCAGTTTGCAGAGGTTGAGAACTGTCAATCTGTGGAATAGCCTGCCTCAGGCACTGGTCACAGCAGGGACAGGCTTGAACTTCAAGAAGGGTCTAGATGCCTTTTTACAAATATGTAACATTGATTGTTATGTTATATAGAATTGTTTCCCCTAAATCCCTTCCTCATCCAATCCCTACCCTTCCTTGGTTGAACTTGATGGACAAGTGTCTTTTTTCAACCGTATAAACTATGAGTTTACTACGTTGTTTGGTCTGAATTCTTCTTTTGAGCTCACCTGTGACTGTTATTAGAAAATCTGGGGTTGTGTGAACAAGGGCAAAATTTAAAACGAATAACAAACACTATTCTGTTGTATGCACACAATGGCCCGCGTTTATCAAAAATAGTGCAAACTGCACTATTCTTTGACTTTAGAGTGTGCAGTGTGTGACAGGTTCATGAAATGTATCACATGGTCTTCATGAATCTGGCTACACCCCCTGCACTTCTCCAGCAAAATGCACCATTTTTTGGTGCACTTTGTAGGCTACTATATAGCCACAATTCTGCAGCATTATCAAAGTAAATTCCATTTTATAATTTTAACTAGGTAGAACAGGTTTGTTTCTCAGTTTTAAAAAAAAATCTAGGTGTGAGGTTCTGTCCCCTCCCCCACTGTGCTGGGATGAGGAGAAAGTGATGGCATTTCCCGACAGCCAGGTTGCCATATTCATTGTGGAAGGAAGTATGTATAGAAGTGATAAAACTGATTATACGTCTAACACAGATGTTCACAGATGTATATAAAAGTGTAGTAATAATCTGCGTCTGTAAGTCCCTAAATGTAATAAATGTTAGTAATGTAAAACTGACACTGAATTAATTTCAGGTCAGGTTAGGGTCACATCTGTGTTGTACAGCAATGACACTAAGGAAATGATTCAGGCTGAGATTGTGGGGCACATTTACTTACCCGATCCCTGCGCGATCACCGATCCTGACTGTCCGACGAGGATGAACTCTGCCACGATTTATGAAGATTGTGCGCAAAAATCCCTTCTAAATCCCTGTCCCAGTGGCGTAAAATGGAAATCGTCGGGATGTCCGACAAAAGTGCGGTCGATGGGGCCCTTAGTACATGAGTCCCTATGTGTCTTGATTGGCTTAGCTGCTAACAATAATGGATGAGAGAAGAGCTTGGACTTATGGAAAGTGAGGAAAAGCTCCTCTGGCCTCAGTGACCTTAGCTGATGTCACAACCAGGAAGTGCCTGCCCACTTGATCAGCAGCTGAATAGAATTATACAAAAACATACCTCCCAACTTCCCAAAATGGCAGGACAGTGCCGATTTTTGGGCGGTGTCCCGGCCAGCAAGAGGAACGCAATGACAGACCTGATTAAAGTGAAAGCTCACAGCTCCCTGCACTGGCACAAAATTAATGGGAACTGCTGGGGTGGTAAAAATAAGAGTGAAGTCACTTCTGGGGTGGGAAGATAAGAGTTTAGTTTAGGGAAAAAAACCATTTCCTGTGGCATAATATATCAGAATGATATACTGTATATACTTAAAAACCCTAATTCTGTTTATACTCAAGTCTATAAAAAAAAATAAATGTGTACTCACCTTCCGACGACCCCAGCAGGTCCTCTTCTTTTCAGCCATGTCCGGCACGGTCTGTTGCAGGCACCATAACATCAGCCGCTCGCTGACATTCTAATATGTGCGCCAACACACACGAAGCCAATGCCGGACAGGGGGGTTAGTGGGTCTTTAACTTATTGATGACATTTTATTAACTCTTGAATTGAATTAAATTTTTGGCAGGTTTTTCTTCTCTTTTTTTTATGGCCTTCAATGAGTGCGTCTGATTTATGGTACAGATTATTAAAGATGCAGCATTACCAAATATGGTAATGCTGCATATTTTTCATGACGTTTTCATGACGTCTAACTGCCCTGTTGGGTTTCTTCTAAAAAGTTGAGGATATTTGGGACACAATGGGGGTCATTTACTAAGGGCCTGATTTGCGTTTTCACAACGTGTTACATGAATATTTCCGATTTGCGCCGATTCCCCCTGAATTGCCCCGGGATTTTGGCACATGCGATCGGATTGTGGCACATCGGCAAATGTGACTGGAAAAATATAGTGATTCAGCTTAAGTCGAATAGACTGTAAATCTGATAAATGCTACCGGAGATTGTCTGGTCTAAGAAACCCATTATTAGAGCTACAAATAACATGCTCCTCTCTTGGAAACCTGACACTACCAGGCATTACATAGACAGTCCATTGATTTCATTGGACATGTGTATATGGTTCATCACTGCAGATGAATGAAAACTTGCTACCTAGTTCCTCACAGTTATCGGGACTATAGACTGAAAAACACTCTTTACTGGGCGATTCATACGATCTAAACGTTAAACCTAGTGGTGGCCAGAGGAGGCGTCAAATAAAAAGGCACACTCCCATGTGGCATTTTGAAAGCGTGTTTGAGCCGTTTTTAAGCAGTCCGTTAAAATATGCATGCGTTAAAAAACGCATCAGTTTTTGACAGGTTTGACCAATTATCTTAATTCAAACCTGTCAAAAACTGATGCGTTTTAAAAAACCGCATGCGTTTTTTGACGGACTGCTTAAAAACCGGCCCAAAAACGCTTTCAAAACGCCACTTGTCTCTGACAGACCAAAAATGATGACTCTCATGTGGCCAATCACTGATCTCTGCATTCCAGTGTCCAAGATTTATTGGGATAGGTTCAGCCGTGATTTCACTGGTTTTGGACACGTGGCTTCTGAGGCCAGTGGGTGCAGCAGTTGAAACTTCAACATTTCCTGTAGGGCATGGGGCAAAAGCAAAGGGGGTGTTGTAATGCCAAACAAATTGTTGCTAGCTCACAGCCACGGTGGGGCTGTCATGTCTCACTGCACAGCAACCAAGCCGGGAGGCCACGTCGCAAGTTTGAGAGCAGGTCATATCCCTACCCGTATGGCCTGGCAGCCTCGCAGCTCCTATGGTTATGAGAGGGGTGAGTACTGCTCACCTCTACCATCTCCACCCAGCTGAAACAAGTCAGCTTAAGGTAGCCTAAGACTAAGTTCCCACCTGCGTTCAACAGGTTCCTTTCCTCCTTCTGTTATTAAATGTGCAGCACCAATAGAGAGAATGCGAAAAATATTGATCACAGGCGCTCCCCAATGTGAGTGAATACAGTGGATTTGTATTTATTGATATGTCTGCCGCAGGTGAAGAAACTAGGTATCCCTTCCCCAGTACCAGTATAGTAATAATGGGGCTCACTTTACAGAAATCAAATGACCCAAATTTTTTTTTGTGTATGCACCTGCGCTGACTGGAGGGATGTATAATTATCCAATAATTGGCATTCTACCACCCATAAGTATAGGTAACAAGTTTGTGTTAAAGGATTGCAAAGTGGGTATTGGATATACCTGTAACACAAACTTGTTATCTATACTTATGGGTGGTAGAATGCCTATTATTGGATAATTATACATCCCTCCAGTCAGCGCCAGTGTACACACAGCTTAACTTCCATTGTGGGGAAAATACTGGAAGGGTTAGTAAAAGATTATATACTGGAGTATGTGACATGAAATAGTATAATAAGTGACAGCCAGCATGGGTTTACTAAGAATAGAAGTTGTCAAACTAACCTTATCTGCTTCTATGAAGAGGTGAGCAGATGCCTGGATGGAGGAGCAGCTGTGGATATTGAGTTCTTGGACTTTGCAAAGGCATTTGACACTGTTCCTCATAGACGCCTGATGGGTAAAATTAGGGCTATTGGTTTGGCAGAAATAATTTGCAATTGGATTGAGAACTGGCTGAAGGATCGTATCCAGAGAGTTGTGGTCAATGATTCCTACTCAGAATGGTCACCAGTTATGAGTGGTGTACCCCAGGGTTCTGTGCTTGGCCCACTACTATTTAATATATTTATTAATGATATAGAGGTAGGAATTAATAGCACTGTGTCTATTTTTACAGATGACACCAAGCTGTGTAGTGTAATGCAGTCTATGGAGGATGTTCATAGGCTGCAGGGTGAGGTCCCCTGCTCAGGAAGGCACATGTACTGCCTGTCTGAAGGTCCCCCTGCTCAGGAAGGCACATGTACTGTGCGTCTGTAGGTCCTGCTGCTCAGGAAGGCACATGTGCTGCCAGTCTGAATGTCCCCTGTTCAGGAAGGCACATGTGCTGCTCGTCTGAAGGTTCCGCTGCTCAGGAAGGCACATGTTCTTCCCGTCTGAAGGTCCCCTGCTCAGGAAGGCACATGTTCTTCCCGTCTGAAGGTCCCCTGCTCAGGAAGGCACATGTTCTACCCGTCTGAAGGTCCCCTGCTCAGGAAGACACATGTGCTGCCCGTCTGAAGTTTCTTCTTCTCAGGAAGGCACATGTTCTGCCCGTCTGAAGGTCCCGCTGCTCAGGAAGGCACATGTTCTGGCCGTCTGAAGGTCCTGCTGCTCAGGAAGTTCATAGGCTGCAGGGTGACTTGGACAAACTGAATGTTTGGTCATCCACTTGGCAAATGAGGTTTAATGTGGATAAATGTAAGGTTATGCACCTGGGGGCCATTTTCACCATTTTCATTGCATTTGGAATTTTTCCCGCTTCTGATTACTTGCCATGGAATATTTAATAAAATTAAAATTTAAGGTACAGTATGCTAACATTTACAGTAAAATGGACGATGTTAATGTTGTTGTTGTATGCCTTATGTTTATGAGCATCAGTTTTCATAGTCCCCTGACTATGGTGGCCATTTTTATTTCAGCAATTTTGGATCCAACTCTATTGTAACACATCAAACTTGAGAATTTCACAAGAAAAATATTGGTGTTTGGTTTTAATGTAACTTTATTTTTTGAATGAGTAATTTATAAGTTTATGACTACTTAAAAAATGTGTTCAAAGTGCTTCAAATTGTGTTTGAATTTAACCATCTTCTCCCTCTCTTGACACACGGATAGCAATACAGGCGGTCCCCTACACTATTTAAGAACACTCGACTTACATACGACCCCTAGTTACAAACGGGCCTCTGGATATTGGTAATTTATTGTACTTTAGTCCTAGGCTACAATAAACATCTATAACAGTTATCGAATGTGTCTGTACTGAAGTTTTAGTGTTAATATTGATTCTTATGACGCGATAACTGTTATAAGATGGTTATTGGTAGCCTAGGAACTAAAGTACAATAAATTACCAATAGCCAGAGGCCCGTTTTGTACTAGGGGTCGTATGTAAGCGAGTGTTTCTTTAAATAGTGTAGGGACCGCCTGTATTGCTATCCGTGGTGTCAAGAGAGGGAGAAGATGGTTAAATCTCAAACACAATTTGCAGCACTTTGAACACATTTTTTAAGTATCATAAACTTATAAATTCTCATTCAAAAAAATAAAGTTACATTAAACTAATGTGTCTGTACTGAAGTTTTAGTGTTAATATTGATTCTTATGACGACCCAACATTTTTAAAATCCAATTGTCACAGAGACCAAAAAAGTTCTGGCTGGGATTACAATGATAAAATATACAGTTCCGACTTACATACAAATTCAACTTAAGAACAAACCTACAGACCCTATCTTGTATGTAACCCGGGGACTGCCTGTACCGCAGAAGAAATGCTAGCACAGACTTACAGGCTGACTCCATTAGACTTTTATCTTTGGTTTCTTTCTGCGGTACAGGCCATCCCCGGTGTACATACAAGATAGGGGTCTGTAGGTTGTTCTTAAGTTGACTTTGATGTAAGTCGGAACTGTATATTTTATCATTGTAATCCCAGCCATAACTTTTTTGGTCTCTGTGACAATTGGAATTTTAAAATGTTTGGTTCCCGTCATTAGACATCAATATTACACTAAACTTTCAGTACGACACATTCGATAACTGTTATAAGATGGTTATTGGTAGCCTAGGAACTAAAGTACAATAAATTACCAATAGCCAGAGGCCCGTTTTGTACTAGGGGTCGTATGTAAGCGAGTGTTTCTTTAAATAGTGTAGGGACCGCCTGTATTGCTATCCGTGGTGTCAAGAGAGGGAGAAGATGGTTAAATCTCAAACACAATTTGCAGCACTTTGAACACATTTTTTAAGTATCATAAACTTATAAATTCTCATTCAAAAAAATAAAGTTACATTAAACTTGCTAGCACAGACTTACAGGCTGACTCCATTAGACTTTTATCTTTGGGGTCATCTGAAGGCAATTGTGTATGCTGTGAAGATACAGATGTGCATTATATCGGAAGCCGGGGCTGGCATTTCTTCTGTGGTGTTGCTATCAGTTTGTCATCCGATATAAGCACATCTGTAATCTTCACAGCATACACAATTTCCTTCAGATGACGCCCAAAGATAAAGTCTCTGGAGTCAGCCTGTAGTCTGTGCTAGCATTTCTTTCTGCGGTACAGGCCATCCCCGGTGTACATACAAGATAGGGGTCTGTAGGTTGTTCTTAAGTTGACTTTGATGTAAGTCGGAACTGTATATTTTATCATTGTAATCCCAGCCATAACTTTTTTGGTCTCTGTGACAATTGGAATTTTAAAATGTTTGGTTCCCGTCATTAGACATCAATATTACACTAAACTTTCAGTACGACACATTCGATAACTGTTATAAGATGGTTATTGGTAGCCTAGGAACTAAAGTACAATAAATTACCAATAGCCAGAGGCCCGTTTTGTACTAGGGGTCGTATGTAAGCGAGTGTTTCTTTAAATAGTGTAGGGACCGCCTGTATTGCTATCCGTGGTGTCAAGAGAGGGAGAAGATGGTTAAATCTCAAACACAATTTGCAGCACTTTGAACACATTTTTTAAGTATCATAAACTTATAAATTCTCATTCAAAAAAATAAAGTTACATTAAACTGAAGCCGGGGCTGGCATTTCTTCTGTGGTGTTGCTATCAGTTTGTCAAGAGTGAGATAAGAGACAATACAACACAATGGGCAGTACTTTGAAAGATTGAAGTTACATGACCACATTTCCCATTGGAAAAAATAAAGTTGGAACCAAAATGGCCGACTTCAAAATGGCTGGCATGGTCAACACCAACCTTGAAAAGTTTCCACCTCCCATATACTAATCTGTTACAAACAGGAAGTTGCTCTTACTAACCATTCCAATTTTAAGTAGGTGTATCAAAAAAAAAAGGATGGTAAAATTTCTCACAAAATACACATTGAATAGAAAAACTAAAAATGTTTTTTCATATATTTAAAAAAAAGGCATCCAATGATACCAAACTTGGCCTTTACCAATGCCCCTGAAGGTGGGGCAACTTACAAAACCTTAAATGAGAACCCTCAATTTTTATTAAATAAATTTCAATGACAGATGGCACTGTAATTGCCACAAATCAAAATGTGTACAAAAATGTTGAAAATTTTTTTATTATGATAAATACAGATCAGATACAATATCTAAAAACAATGAATGCAATATTTTTCTAAAAGTTATCCAATGTTACCAAATTTGAGCACTTAATGTAGAGCATTCAATATTTGAAAACTTTGTATGCAACAACAAAATTCGGTTTTTTTCAAAGGGGAGGAGACTTAAAGGGGTTGTCCCCGTTTAAATAAATCTGTTCCATTAGACAGATCTCTGCATGTATGTGTACCTATACATTTGCCTCCTGTGAAAGCTTCAGCCTTTCCCTGTCGTCCACATGCTGCGCTTTGCATCTCTACACAACTTCCTGTTTCTCGCTCCTTTAGTCCGTCCGTAATGGCAGCCTTCAGTATGTTTTTTTTTTCTCTCAGTCCATCTCACCGACACACAGGGAGGTGGAAGAGAGAGGAGCAGGATGAGTCCTAATCTGCTGCTACAGGTCCCTCCTATTTGAGGAGCAGGATGAGTCCTAATCTGCTGCTACAGGTCCCTCCTATTTACCAGCGTAGGATCTTTGTGTACATGTGTATGCAGAGTGCACAGAGAGTCTGCACACAGCAACAAAGGAAGCATCAGGGATGATGAATCAATTGGTGAACATTCTGGGAATACTATTAAGGCAGTAAAGGCACATAGGCAATTTATGTTAATGAGCGGCCAACCCCTTTAAGTTAATTAAGCTCTCTGATGTGTCAGAGGCAAGGGGACTCACATTAAAGCAGCCTCCGAAGATAAGAGAAAACTACTGCAGTCAGGTCCGCATCTGCAATGAGGCGGGGTGAAATGCTGGCAAGTCCGTTCTTTAAGGTTCTGATGTAATTAATTAATAGGCAGTACGGTGCAGCACTGCACGTCTGTGTGCACCGTTCTGCAGGGCACAGGCCGGCGGGTGTGCGCTGACGTCACAGCTGTCTGCGGGGGAGCTTTAACCGAAGCCCGAAGGTAAGTACAGGCGGTCCCCTACTTAAGAACACTCGACTTACATACGACCCCTATTTACAAACGGACCCCTGGATATTGGTAATTTATTGTGCTTTAGTCCTAGGCTACAATGATCAGCTGTAACAGTGTCTGTAATGAAGCTTTAGTGTTAATTCTAATTCTTATGATAACCCAACATTTTTAAAATCCAATTGTCACAGAGTCCAAAAAAGTTCTGGCTCGGATTACAATGATAAAATATACAGTTCTTACTTACATACAAATTCAGCTTAAGAACAAACCTACAGACCCTATCTTGTATGTAACCCGGGGACTGCCTGTACTAGGCTTGTTATTTTTTTTGGGATGTCATGGCTTTGGTTTATTGTGGGACACTTGGGGAGGCTGTGTCTCTATAAACTGTCAATGTGGGAATCTATAAATAGGGCTGTAATTTATTAAAACTGGGTGGCCTTATATGGAGTTCTATATATAAAGTAATTTGGGAGCGTGTATGTGGGGTCTGTTATAAATAAATAAATTTATAAATGTATACAATTAATCAAGTGTGTATATCAATTAGTCGGGTGCTGTAGTTCAGGGGTGTTGGAGTATATAATAAATTGTGGGTGCTGTACATACTATAATTTATTCAGGGGACTATATAAAGGATTTTTATGTGGGAATAGTGTGTTCAGTTGTGTTGTGAGGATAATATATATTTAGGAACATGCTTTATTATACTGTAAGTGACTGGTTTTTTAGAGGCGCAGTGGGGAGTTGTGCTGCATGGAAAAGAAGACATTTGACTGTGAATTCAGCAGAGATAAACTATGGCCTGGAGAAATCGTAAAGTCCTCTCCCTGATGGAGCAGACCTATAAGGTACTAGATGTTAGTAATAATAATTCTTTATTTATATAGTGCACACAGATTACAGAGCGCTGCACACAGCTTACAAAATCAGTCCCTGTCCCCACAAGGTGAAAAATACAGGGTCAACTTTAGTATCATTGGATAGATTTTTAAGAAATATTTCTGAGAAATCCCAATTTTTTAGCAATTTTTCTACCCATTGTGATTTTCAGTGATTACAGCACCATCTGTCAATTAAAATTACCCCTACCCCACCACCAGGGAGTATATCTGGTGCTGTAGCTCAAAATAGCTGCAGGTTATTTGCTATTTTGTTCAAGAGACCTCGTTTCATGACAACCATTCACCCTTCTAATGCCATGGTCCAAGTAGATTAAGGCATCTGAGGGATTACTTTCTTTTACTAAGGCTACATTCACACTAACGTATGGGGGACGTATATACGGCCGACGTATATACGGCCGATATACGTCCCCCATACACTTCTATGGGCGCACGGCACCCTAAGGGAGCGGTACGGTGCCGCACGTGTCCTATCTTTTCCCGTAATACGGCGCCGTGCGCCATAGGTTGCTATGGAGAGGGGCGGGGGTGAGCTGCGCTCACCTCCTCCTCCTCTCCCCGTACACTGCCGCTGCCCGCTACGGTACGGTACGGGCGGGCAACGGCAGTGTGAATATAGCCTAAGAGTTTTAAAGCAAAGGAGTTTTCCCTGGCAACCTGGAGCCTTCTAAAGGTTCCTATGTTGCAATACAGTTGATTGAAGTTTATATAAGTATAAGTGATCTAGTGACTATATATGTTGAGGCTCCCTGGTGACTAGGGAGCCTATTAAAGAAGTTTTAAATGAGCTAAAAATAAAAGTATAAAAACATTAGCAATATAAAATGTGCAGCATGCAAAAAATGTGAATATGTTATTCTTTCCATAGGTTACATATAAAAATAAACAAAAAATATAACAAAACATTTGGTAAATTCACCTCTGGAAATGTTCATACTATTTAGATACTATATGAGATTAATTATTCCATATGGTGAATGACATCTACCACTCCCTGACAACAACCACTCCCTGGCCACTTTTTGTATTTATTCTAATTCAAACGAGCCTGTAAGTACACAGGAAGAGGTCATACCTGCTCATACACCTGTTTTATTCTTTCCAAGCCTTTGTTCTGCAAAATGTACCAGTCCTAGGAAAACTAAAACTGGTGCAACAACAGGCATTGTCCAAACCTTGATGCAATAAGAAGTTAATTTACATATAGGTAGAAAGTAAAATTTCTCTAAAATGCAGATCACTGGTAAACATGAAAGGAAACCTGGAAAGAGGATTATATTCTCTATAATTGTTGTATTAACATTGGGCTGAGTTGGGAGTTGGCGGACTACCTTTCACATAAAAATAAACCATCCAAAAAGTTTTGAAAAAAAAAGCAAAATTAATCTCTGTGATTGTGGAATAAAGACAGCAGTATCCTTTTTGTTATTTTTTCCAGTATATTGCTTTTAGAAAAGAAAAGTATGTAATGGAATAAGCCCCATTATTTTTTCATGAATTCATATTGAATTTGACAGGATACTTTCTATGCCCCTAGATAAAATAGGATACACTTTAACTTGTGTTAATGTCACTCATGAGGACTTGTCTTGGTTAGATCCGCAGTCAGTTTCCTAATCTTAGGTCATATAATCACCACAGCCACATGAGGTAAGGACTCATCACATAATAACTCATGTCTTTCTCTGATGATTCCATGTTTTCCAAAATATCTGGTTAATCGTGATCCCATAACCTCATCCCCTCTGAGGCTCTAATACCTTTAGTGGATACAAAGTCCACAATTGATGAGGCTTTGACTTCTCAGATGACGGGAGATGTCTTCTCCTTCTTCCTCTTAGCTGACTGCAGGAAACATTCAATGGTCCCTCATCTTTCTGCTGGTAACATTAATGTAGCAATGCTTGTGGCTGCATTGTTATGGTAATCCTTGCCTGCAAAACATTGTTTTAAAGAAGAAGCAGAACCTTTATCTGGATATTCCTCTTCAAAAAGAGATTCTACAATAACGCAATTCTTTGTGACCCAGTGAGGTAACCAGTCACTTCCATAATGCCGTATGGTCCTTCCCCTACCAAAACGTTGTATCCTTGTGGCCAGATTATTGCATGTTACTGGCACAAGTAAATGAACTCCCTTTAGACAGATGATTTGCCATAGAGGGGCAGAGGGAGCAGATGCTAACAAACCTTTAGGCCTGGTGGCCCAAAAGCTGCTCTGCCACACAAGGATATGCAAGTATAACAAGTGACACAAGATAGGTGGGTGACTCGATTACAGATTAGGGCCCACAAGTTGAAGATTTGCCTACATCCGTTAATATCAAATTGTAAAAGGATATTGTTGCTGGTAGAGATGTGAAAGGTATATAATATGCATCACTGCTACCAATCCTCGGAAGGGCTGATTTGGGCTTTATTTTGATGTAGCCTAGTAGCTCATGTGTAGATGCCCTCAAATTTACAGACCTTTGATTCTGTGATTCTTTGTTATCCAGAGGAGCTATACAGGTGAATTAATTTCCATGTGTCTTACATTCATTTACTATGTCAAGAGCTGTGTGAATTGTAGCCACCTTTATACCCAAAACAAAAAGGGTATAAAAGCTTGACAAAGATTCATTGTGAATCGAAACGTCACACTTTTTTCTATGCCTGTGTGAATAAAGGTTTAACCTTTTTTTTATCAAATTGGATGCTGTGGCCTTCTCTCCCCTTTTTGTCTTGGACTATGGATCCTGCACACTAGGACCCTGGGCTGCGTGCATCAAACAAACAGCTTTTGCTTAATAGATTGGTTGCTGTCTTTTTTCTTTTTTTGCACCTTTATACCCATTGACTAGTTGAGAAGCCTCAGGCTTCAGGGTATCTGCTTGTAGTTGGCAATCATGCTCCCCCTAAGGCTGTTTTCATCCATTCATGCCTTAGTGTATTTGTAGACCCAGTCACCGGTACATCCTTTAAATTTAATGGACCTTTGACAATAATCGAACTATATGCTGTAGATGCTCTATGTACAGATGTGAACAGGGTCTAATAAGCAGTGGCTGCAACAGTAGTCCCTGGTGGTCCCCATGTTTAGTTGTCTTAATATTAAGAATGTTCATCAACTTGTAAACATTAAAACAACAATCACAATTCACAACAATTCAAAACTTCCTCCTTAAAAACCAGGTGTTGAGTCATTGATGGGGTCATTTGTAATCCCTCTTCCCCTGGTTAGAATAATGTATTAGCAGTTCATCTGCCGGGGTGACATCTTCTCCTTCACTTTCACCTTGATGAAGACAGACGCCTAGGAACATTCCTCTTGATTTTGGACTTTCACATGACTAATAAATGTCCTTGTTCTGACAAGTGAGACATGAAACAGAAGATTGAGCATTGCACGGCCAAGACGTTCCTTGTGAGGGTCACACATCATATCACCCTGGCGGCCATTCAACACTGAACATCTGATACTACACAACATTCATTATTCATAACCCAACGTTACAGGCAGAGGAAACGCAGGACAGTCACTGAAGTAGAGGTCTTGTCATATGCACATAAAGCAGATATATGAGCAGCTGGCGGATGAGTTTATGCTGATGACATTTCTGCTTTATTCACCTTCACATTAGCCCACATGAGTGTCCAAGACAGAAATAGAATCCTCAGTGTCCAGTTCGACTATCAGTAGGCTTTTCATGGGCTTCATGTTATCAAATATGTTATATGTGCGCTATGTAAAGAAGCCAGTTGAATTTTGAAATGCTGCTCTGGAGTAAAATGCATAACCTGCAAAGCAAGATAAATTGGAATTTATTTGCAAAGATGATCACAACTTACTGAAAAAGAAATACCATGCAAGGGTGTTCATGAGATTTTTGGTTTCTTACACAAAATTGCAAGATTAAACTACACAATACTACACCAGTGTTCTGGTCATAGCCATGTAAAGAGGTTGTACACACAATACTCCACAGTGTTCAGATCATAGGCATGTATGGAGCTTGTACACACAATACTACACCAGTGTTCTGATCATAGCCATGTAAGGAGGTTGTACACACAATACTACACCAGTGTTCTGGTCATAGGCATGTAAAGAGGTTATATACACAATACTACAAAAGTGTGCTGATCATAGGCATGTAAGGAGGTTGTATACACAATATTACACCAGTGTTCAGATCATAGGCATGTAAGGAGGTTGTACACACAATACTACACCAGTGTTCTGGTCATAGGCATGTAAGGAGGTTGTATACACAATATTACACTAGTGTTCTGATCATAGGCATGTAAGGAGGTTGTATACACAATATTACACCAGTGTTCTGGTCATAGGCATGTAAAGAGGTTGTACACACAATACTCCACCAGTGTTCAGATCAAAGGCATGTAAGGAGGTTGTATATACAATACTACACCATAGCTCCCAACCGTCCCGATTTTGCCGGGAAAGTCCCGTTTTTCTTACCTCTGCCCCGCGTCACGGGCAGCTATGAGATTGTCACGGATTTCCCCCCCCAGGTCCCGCTGTGTCCGCATAGTAAATACTTTGAAAGCCCTGTCACGATTTACCCCCCAGGTCCCGCGTGTGTCTTTTCGCCATAGTAAATATATTTTTGAAAGCAGAACGATAGACAGAATGGCTTCACAGACATCGGAGGGATCATTTCAGAGAGTGTCGGGCTCTTAGCGGAGAGCAGGGACCACGTCATCAGCTTCAGATAAGCATCCTGTACAATATGGTCACTGCATCTCTAGGGTTCCCAGCGCAGGACATCGGGCAGGGAATCTTTTCAGAGAAGTGGTCGGCTTAGCCTGGAGAGGGAACACGTCATCAGCTTTCAAGATTCACATCTGTCCATATTGGTCTCCAGGGCTTTCCCAGACACAAGCTTTCATTGATTAAATTAAATAAAGTTTTGCCCAGGCGAGATTAAACCTGGGGGACCCTCTGCAACTGTAGACAGGAGCCTTAACTAAGAGCTGAGCTATAAGCCCAGTGATAAAGAGCTGAGGATTGCTGGGAACTAAGAAGTGGTACTTGCCCGTGTTACACTGTGACAAGGGATTACGGCACGGATATATAGAGAGGGGGAGCTCTCAGAGATTACTGATGTATATTATTGCAAACTATATTATTATTATAAATTTTATACTTTGATGTATTATGGAGGACGATATTAATAATAGTAAATAAAATAATAATCATCTCAATAATAATAATAATAATATCCATAATCCCATAATAATAATATAGTAGTCCATATTAGAGATGATGCCGAGCGGGCGAACATACTCGTCGAGCTTGATCTCGTTTCGAGCATTAGCGTACCCGAAATGATCGGTGCGCAGACGAATACTTCGCCCAGCTCGAGAAAATGGCAGCTCCCGACCGTTTGCTTTTTGGCGGCCAGATAACAGAGGCCAATCACAAGCCAGGAGACTCTGCACTAAAACAAGCATGACGTTCGGTACAATTACACGTCTGGATAGCAGTTGTTGGAGTTGGTTGGGCTGGCCAGATCAGGTACCCTGGGAATTAGAATAGCCCGTGCCCACGATGCTAGGATCATCTGTGTCTGGATGCCGCTAGGGAGGGGGAGAGAAGAAGATGTCTGCTGCTGGCAGGGACACAGCGTTTGTGTTAGGGTGCGAGTAGAATTACTGTTAGGCAGGAAGGGAAGGAGTAGAAGGGTGATTTCAACAAGAACCAACAGCCCTTCTTAGGGCTTTACAATAACGTTATACTTTTTTTTTTTTTGTTTGCTGTGGTGGCTTGCTGGCACTAGTAGTTGAGCTAGCTAGTACCATATGTGAGGAAAATTTGCAGGGGGGAACTCTTTGCTACAGTTGTGGTTAGCTCTTCCTTAGTGGACACACATATCCACCCTCCTCAAAACCCAAACGTGGGGAAAATTATTCGGGATTTTGTGGATTTCAATTAGGCACAGTCTGCCATTTCCTTTTTATTTCCTTTTATGTTTTTCCATAAGTCAGCCGTCTCTCCCATATCATCAGTTGTGCTTTCATACTTGGCTAGACAATAGCCAAGGAGAATCCAAAACGGATTCGTCTCTTACTTACATTACAAGGCGTGTATATATATTTTATTTCTGGTTGATTGCTGTGGTGGCTATCCTTGCTGTGCTGCAGGCATTATACTAGCCAAGTGTGCGGAATTTGAGTGGAGAGACTGCGACCGCTACTTGGTTTAGCTTTATTTTAGCGCTTAGCTGTTATAGTGACGCACATATCCCATAGAAGAAGACCGAAACCGAAAGTGGTGAAAAAGTGGGAAAAAATGTATTAGGGGTTGGATGGGGTTGGATTTTGGATTCAATAATTAGGCACACCAGTCTTGCCATTCCTTTTTATTTTCCTTTTATATTGTGTCATAAATCAGCGTCATCTCATCAGTCTTTGTTGTTGTTGCTGGTTTACATACTGACTTCGAAGAAAATAAGGGAGGATAGAAAATAGACAAAGGAAATTCCAAACGGCCATTACTTACGCCTTACAATAGCGTTATATATATTTATTTCTGGTTGACTGTGTGGTGGCTTGGCTTGCTGCAGTGCATATTATATCCTGCCAATTGTGAGGGAAAATTTGGGAAGTGGACTGCGACCTCTTGTTTAGCGCTTAGTGAAGCACGCATACCATCGCAAAAGGGACCGACCGAAGAGTGGGAAAAAAAATTTATAGGGGTGTGGATTTCAATTAGGCACATGTCTGCCATTTCCTTTTTATTTTCCTTTTATTTTTTCATAACTTTCAGCGTTCATCAAATCAGTGTGCTTTCAACTGCTAGGAAAAATAGCCAAAGGGAGAATCCAACGGCCTCTCTGTCTACTTACGCCTCAATAGCCATTATTTAATATTATTTCGGTTGATCTGCTGGTGGGCTGTCCTTGCTGCAGTTTGGCATATACTAGCCAATATGGTGAGGAATTTGGAGTGAGACTGGCGACGGCTTCTGTGGCTGATGTTATGTTTTAGCGATTAGGGACGGCAACATATCCATCACAAATACCGAAGTGGGAAGGAAAATTAAAATTTATTAGGGTTGTTTGTTGATTTTCAATTAGGCACGTCTGACTCTGCCTTGCCTTTTTATGTTCCTTTTATTTTTTCATAACCTCAGAGTATCTCTTCAGTGTGCTTCATACGTGGCCTCGAAACTAGCCATAGCAATAGGATAGAAGTTGTTGGTTTTTAAAAACTAAAAAAAAACCAAAAAAAAAAAAAACGGGACGAGGGCGGGAAGTGGTGGGCCCCCGTCCATCTTACTGACAGGGAGGGCGCCGGTGCAGAGGAAGTGGGGGTGGTGGTCCTGGGGGTTGGGGTGGGGCTGGGGGGAGACACCACCTGCTGATGAGGGGAGCGGGGGGGAACGCCGCAGAGCTACTCCCGATAGGTTCATCATGTCTGAAAGGTTAATGGGACTCGGGGTTGTTTTTGGTAGAGCACGTTGAGGCCAGAGCCAGAGAACAGTGGAACAGGGCGATTGTCGTGGATTGCCGACAATGCTGTCGAGCAATTTGTCCCCCAGTCAGTCTTCTTCCATCGCAGTCCACCCATTTGTCACCGAACCTCGGCACCCTCCGTCCTGCATCCTTTCCGCCTCCCCCCCCAGTCTTCCCCCCTCCCAGGAAAATTTGGCATATTTGAACCGCCATACTCTGAGGAAATGTTTTCTTGGACCTTCCCACAGTCACAAACCATTTGGTCCGGTTGCTGCTGAGCAATTTTCGATTGCCAAAGGTTTTCCACCAGCCGCAGTCTGTGGGTGAAGATGACCTTCTGAGTGTCTAGTGGAAGAAAGTGTGACCGAGGGTGTAAAGAGGTTTGTCCGACGAAAGAGAGACACGTTTGTCAGACAGTGGTGAAGTGTGTAGGGGCAGAGAAGGGATTGGGGTCAGGAAGGGGAGGAAAAAGGAAGTCCGAGAGGGGGGAGCAGAATGTAGGGATAGGGGAGGATGATGAGGTGACGACCCAAGCTGGGTTGAGAAGGGGGCTGGGGAACACAGGCTTCTGAGACGGAGGAGAGTCTATAGCAGAACAGTTGGAAAGAGGCCAGTTGGTGGGGCACCAGATGGGGGCAAGGATGGGGAAAGTACGGAGAGTAAGTGTGGGCGTGGTGGGCCCCCCAGCCGGAGAGGGCAGGGCAGAAGCAGGTG
Organism: Engystomops pustulosus; assembly: GCA_019512145.1. Taxonomy (NCBI): domain Eukaryota; kingdom Metazoa; phylum Chordata; class Amphibia; order Anura; family Leptodactylidae; genus Engystomops; species Engystomops pustulosus. The sequence goes on from CM033647.1 coordinate 57,802,552, forward strand.
CAATCAGCGCACAATGTGCGACGTAAGGTGAAGCTCCCGTGGCGAGGGGGCTAGATTTCAAAGTCTGTGGAGGTTCTTAAGGAAACCACTCGGATAACGCGAAGACCGACGGACTGTGGTTGTTGCAACGTTTTGCCCAAACCAGGAATAGCAGGGGTTTTCCACCACTACTAGCTTAAACTACCACCAGTATGCGCAGAGGATTATGAATACTTAACACCGAACGAATCAGTTTGCACCAGCCAAGTTTCACCTCCGGCCGTTGCACACCACTGCTCCTCCTCGGTTGTCAGATGAGTCAGCCCCCAGGCCAAGGACCCTGGCCCACCAAAACCCCATCGTCGCATCCACACCTCCACAGCATCCACCAGCGTCATGCTTCTCATACCCCAGAAGGCTGGAGCGGAAAAAGAAAATTATAGTTTTGGCTAACCCAACGTACGTCCAAGCCCTTAGGCTTAGTGTCCACAATCTCCAGATTGCTTAGCATGGAGAGGCTGCCCTATAGGCTAGTAGAGACGAGGGACTTCTTTCACACATCACATGGCGGGCGGCCCTCCGCCCCTTGGCTTGGTATTCGGCCCCAGCCGCCACATACTTTTCCCGATGTTGTGCACGTCCCAGCCTGCACAAACACATGTAGACAACATATCGTCGGGCCTGACCAAAGCCCGTTTTCTGACAAGGTTCCACCTCTCTGACCATGGACACGTGGACGAGTGATGCCGGGGGGCAGGGCCACTATATCATAGCTGGACGGAACATTGGGTAACCACTGGGGGGGCGGGACCGAGTTTCTAGGTCTCTTGACCTTGGGGGATGGCATATAATCGCCGACGCCGAGGGACTGCGGGGCCCTACCTCGGTTCCAGCAGGTCTCAAAGGGCCTACATGCCTCCCCTCCTCCCCACCCTTCCGCCACTCTCGCCGAAATACCATCGTGGGCATGGCGGGGCCATCAGTCGCTTCTTAGTCCTGGCACAGCAGCAGTGTGCGTCGCAAAGCGACAGCAGGCAGGTGTCAAACTGCTGAGCTAGGCGATAAAATTAAAGAAAAAAGGCAACCGCCCCCCAAGAACTATTACGGGCATCACGCGGCCACAAGACTGATTGGTGGCTGGCACCGCTGAAAAAACCTGAAGCAGGAATGGTCTCTTTGTGCTAACCATGTTTTTCTGTTGAATAAAAGGACAGTGAACATCTTTTACGGAGGCTGCTGGTGGCTCGTGGCGGCCTATGCAACTCGGCACCTGACTGACAGACGCAAGACCACAAGAATGTACAATGTGCCAATTGCCTGGCCTCTGTGTTGTTAATCTCATGAGTTCAGCGTTGTCTCAAGGACATACACCCACAATCTGTATGATTTGCCTCACGAAGGGTGCCCGCATCGTGCGCATTTCAGGAAGGGGGGCATTTCAGGAAGCAAGCACATATGCTGCAATCTCAGGGCACAGCGCATAGAGCAGCCTACAAATGATACGAAACCCCGACTACCCTGTTTTGTGCGAAGTGCCCACCACGAGGTGGTGGAAGGGGGGTGGATTCAACATTAACCATGTTATCCAGAAGGTTTACCAGCAGCCGCAGAGCGATTGTAGACTGCCAGGATGTCAATTCCACCAGAACTGGGAGTAAGGGCAGTCAGCTTCTCAAGTCAAATGAGGAGGGGACGTGGATGTAGATATCATGTCAGGGTGCTGAGTACTTGAGGAGAGCAACACGCATGAGTCAGTGGTGGCGGGTGATTCCTCCGCCATCTAAGCCGCAGATCCCGTGCTTGGCCACTCTGCCTGTTGTTGAAAATTAAAAACTCTGCTCTGTGCAGCATGAAAGTCGAAGAAAAGCTTTGCGCTCGTCACAAGAGACGGGGAAGAAGATGCCCTGTTGATAGCCAAGCAACCTCAGGGTCTGTTTCTCAGGCACATATCGGAGGAGGTGGTAAGAAGGAGGAGGTGGGAGCGGAGCGGAGGAGAATGTTGCGAGGAGACACAAGAGGGGCGAGACACCAAGAGGGGAGCATCTTGCTCAGACCTTCATGTGTTCAGCTGGTATGGGCAGAAAGATTGGGAGGAAGAAAGAAAGACAGAAGAAAGAAGGAGGAGTTTAAGTTGGCGAGGAGTTAGTTGAGGAGTTGGTTTGGAGTTGGGGAGGAGGAAAGGATGGGCAGTGGAAAGGAAATGGGCAAGCACAGTCAGCGAGGGCCAGTTGAGGGGAGTGAATTCTGCGGGTTGGGACCTCTGGGATATGGCAGAGTAATTGCTAGGCTTGCCTATCCCGTTGGTGCCCTCGCGTGCAAAGAATTTATTACAGCTCCAGATTATGGTATTCACTCTCCTGGACACGTGGTACAAGCAAAAATCTTTACACTCTCATCCATGGAGGAAAGGAGTGTGAGGGAGAGAATGCATGAATACCAGCAGGCCCTGGTGCACAAGCTTGAAACAGTGTATTTCCCTTTCTGGACAGCGCTAGCTGGCAGATGGCGTAGTTCGCGGACAAAGCAGATGCGAGGGGAGGTGAAGGAGAGTAGGCGAGCAGGCAGCTGTCCAGCACTGGAACAAGGGTACGTTTTAAAGGCGTTTTGCCGATTTTATGTCACCCCAGCAAGACACTGTCACCGTCCCAGTCTCGGCAGAAGTAGGGCTGATCTTTACAGAAAGATGGTGAGGGAGTACGTAGCTTTAAAGTGTACGTAGCTGACCCCATACCATCGTCCTAAATGCATCACACAGCTCCCTACAAACTACTGGGTTTCAAAGATGGTGGACAGTGGCACGAGTACTGGGCGAGTGTGAATGATACGCCTGGAGGTTCTTGCTCCATGCCCTGACGATAGCGTCTTGTCCGAGAGGGGTTTTTTTGTTTCAGGCAGCTGGTTTGTCGGATCATACCGATAAGCGTACACGCTGCTTTGGGACTGACAGCGCTGACAGCGCTGACAGGGCTGCACGCTTATCTTATTAAGATGATAAAGCCTGATGGATTTATCATAATTTCCCAATCTCCACCAGGGTGAAGGAAAGTCAACTGAAAATAATTAGAACTCCTCCTCCTCCTCCCTCCTCAATTTTTTCCTCCTTCTCCTCTCTTTGTACACTAAAGCAGAGGGGAAAAACTGGATATTTTTGTGACAAGCAGGCCAATGGTCTAGCTCATAGGACTTTATGCATTGTTGTAATTAGTAATTTTCTGGAGGGCCACCTACCCGGGGCGGTCGGGTCCTTGGTTTTAAACAATTTTTGGGAGGCCATACAGGAATACTCACTATCTATAACTATTTTTTCTGGAGGCGCCACCTACTGCTCCTCTGGTTTGAAACTTTTTGGACTGCACCATACCATACAGGCACTCATCTATTCATTGTCTGGAAGAGGGCCACCTACTGTCTCTTGGTTTGAACACTTTTTTTGAGACTGCCACTACAAGGCAACTCAATCTATTCAATTGCGGAGGGCCACATACCTGCTCTTGGTTTGAAAATTTGTTGGACTGCCAAAACATGCTACTAAATTCTATTTCAATTTTCTGGAGGGCCACCCTAATATGCCTCTCTGGGTTGAAAAACTTTTGTGGCGCCACCATCATTACAGGGCACTCAAAGCTTGCCATTTTTCTGGAGGGCCACCTTACCCTGGCTCCTTTGGTTTGAAACTTTTTTGGACTGCCACATACAGGCACTCATTCTATTCAATTTTTATGTGAGGGCCCACCTACTGATCCCTTCTGGTTTGAAAATTTTTGGACTGCCACATAGGGCACTCAATCTAATTAAATTGTTCTGGAGGGCCAACTACCTGCTCCTTGGTTTGAATAACTTTTTTGGACTGCCACATTACAGGCACTTAGCAAATTAAATGTCTCCATGCAGCCTCCACACGTTTTCTCCATTGCTAACTCCAAGTCGTGCCATATAAGCTGCCTCCAACCCATCGTCCCCGCTTATCAAAAACGACTGGTAGTTGTTTTTGTCGGCCCAAATTTCGGGTTGTTGATGGATTCCACATCAAAGGTACTTTGTCGCCACATGCTGTCATGTGTTATACACAAATTAGAATACTGGCAAAACTTTTATGATTAACCGATATTATTCAGCGCTGCTTGCGCATCTGTTTACATCCCCTCAACCGCCATATCCCAAAAACTTAAAGACCGCTACTACACTTGATCTTATACAAAAGGGTTCTTAGAAGTTGCTGTTTCGTTTGGGGAGTAGCTAGAGGACAGGGCTTGGTTGGCGAAAGTCTCGCTCCTGCGCCTCTCGCCGGCAAGCCGCGGAGCGCCAGCGTCATGCAAATCAACTAACATAGTTTTAAAATGCAGCACTTTAAATTACTACTAGTCACTGCCTCCATACATGGTCCCCTTATCTTATCAAACGAGGGCTGTTCTAGTGTCAGGCAGAAATTTTGGGCGTGGTTTCATTGGGCTTCACATCAAATTGTTACTTTGTCGGCCACCCTGCTTGTTATCCACCAAAATATACGGCAAACTTTTATATTAACCGATAATTCAGGTGCTTCTTGCGCATCTGTTACCATTCCCCTCATCCGCCATTATCACCAAACTTTATAAGAACGCTACTACACTTAACTTGGTGCAATGCAGGTGGGCCCGAGTTGACCCTGGGTGGTTCACAATACGCGACGCAGAGGAGTGCGGGGGGGGGACGACACGGGTCCAGGTCGCAAAGGCATACTATTACTCCTCCTCCTTCCTCCAACCCTCATCACCTCCTGAATTACCATCCGTGGCCATGGCGCCATCAGTCGGTAGCTCTAAAAAAGGCACAAGCAGCAGTGCAGCGCTAAGCGGACCCCAGGCAGGAGGCGGTGCTCAAACTGCTGAGCCTAGGCGATAAAAGGCACACACGCACAAGCGCTAGTATGACAGGGATTCCACATCAAAACTTGTACTTGTCGACACCCTGCTGGTGTAATCCACACAAAATTATACTGGCAAACTTTATCATTTACCGATATTTTTAGTCAGCGCTTCTTGCGGCATCTGTGTACATCCCCTCACCGCCAATCAAAACTTAAAGAACGCTACTACACTTGATCTATACAAAAAAGTTTCTTAGAAGTGCGTTTGGGGAAAGTTAGGGCAGAGACAGGGGCTTGGATTGGCGAAAAGCTCGAAGGCCCAGCGGAGCGCCAGAGCTCCATCCCAAGATCCAGCCTAACATAGTTTTTTTTTTTAACTGCAGCACCTTTAATCTACTACTCGTCACGCCCTCCCATATAATAATAATAATAATAAATTCGGATTTATTATAGCGCAAGCATATTTACGTTTTATAGGCTCTTACAAAATCATAGGAAACAAATACAAAGTAATTTATTAAACAGACAGAGCACAACATTTGCAAGGAACACTAACAGGACTTAGTGTATTTGGTCCTGCTCCCATGAGCTTAAAGGGTATTGAAGGATGATGGCGGTATGGTAGACTTGGGAGGTGGTAGGTGGGTTGTGGAACAATGAGGGTAAAAGCGGGGTAACAGACTTTTAATGGTCAAAACCATTTTCTTAGGATAGAACAAATATTAATAAATGGAATGCTGTCGCTGGAACCACTCACGCGTCATTCTTTATACCAGGTCCAGGGTTGAATGGGACGCAGAGAAGTATGGTGCGTTGGTCTGCCGGGATAACAGATGGGGAGGACGACCACAGGAGGGTTAGATTAGTAGCGAGTTTCGGTTAAAACTTCATGCAGTTTTTAAAATTAATGCAGTAATGAGTGTTATTATAGGCTGCTAAAAGAAAGGAAATGGGTTTTTGGGTTTTTAAGATGTTTTAAGAGCACGTTTTGAAAAATTTGGCGGTTAGGTATTAGTTGTAGTCCGGGGCAGAGGGGCACAGACAGACCCAGAGCATTCCATGAGGAAATTGGTGCAGCTCTAGAGAAGTTTAGTGCTTGGAGACTAGAGAGTGGGAGGTCCCGCATAGGTTAGAGGTTAGCTTAATCTAAGATCACTGGCGGATCAAGAGCACGGGATTGGGGGGGGTGGAGGTGGGCGCGATATTTGTTGGGGCGATAGACGGAGATAAGAGAGGAGAGGCTAGGGGGGGTTGCCCAGTGCAGATTTGCAGCATTTATAAAGAGCTTATGATATGCGGGTATATTTTAAACGATCGAAGGAGACTGGCAGCCAGTTGGTGCAGCGGATGGCCAATGGAACGTAAGATTACATGGTCCCCCCTTATCAAAACGAGCTGGGTCAGGAAGAATTTTGGTTTGTTTTCCTGGCTTCCACAACAAATTGTTAAACGTTGCCGCACCATGATGTGTGTAATCACCAAAAAATACTGGCAAACTTTATCATTTCGATCTTATTCAGCGCTTCTTGCGCATCGGTTTACATTCCCATCACCCGCACCATTATCCCAAAATTATAAAGAAAGCACTACACTTGATCTTATCCAAAAGGTTCTGCTGTTGGGGAGTAAGGGTAAGTTTAGACTAGAGACAGGGGCTTGGTATTGGCGATAAGCTTCGCCTCGGGCGGCAGCGGAGAGCGCAGCTCATGGCCAACGATCAACAACCATAGTTTTAACTTGAGCAGACACCTTGAATGTTAAATACTACTAGTTCACTGCCCATACATGCAGTTCCTCGTCCCCATTATAAATGATCTGGTCCGGCAGAATTTTTGGGTGTTTTTCCTGGCTTCAATGGTTAACTTGTCGCCCCACCCACTCTGCTGTTGTAATCCACAAACAAAATATCCTGGCAAACCTTTTATAAGGTTGTACGATATTATTTGACTTAAGTGCTTTCTTGCGCACCTCCTTTGGGTCCTCTCTGCCACCATGGTTTTAAAGCTAGAGCCATTTAGGGTTTTATGTCGCCATGCCACTCTTCTGGCTGTGCCCGCTGCTCTGCCATGCCGTTCACCTATAGTTGTCAGGGTCAAGTTTGATGTTGTAGAGCTATCTAGCTTCTTCTGTCACCTGTCGATGGCCATGATGTTGCCCATATGTTGGCATAATGCCTGCGATTATTAGGCAGCCCGCAGAGGGCATCCATGCATGATTGCCCCCTGCCCTGTTCTGTCCTTTCAGTGTGGTGGTGTTTCATCCTTTTCTGAGGGTTCCCCAGGTGTTTGGCCAAGCTTTTCCCCTGTTGCAGAGCTTGGTCCCCTTGAAAAATTGCTCGAGTCGCCCCTTGCTTCAATGGGGGCTCTGTATTCGCGACGGACTCGCGCATCGAGGAAGGAAAAAGGAAAAGTTTTGTCTGAATAACGAGGTACCGAGCATTTTAGTGTGCTCATATCTAAAGTCTCATAATTACAATAATTTATGAGAAGGAGAAGATCCCCTCCCTATATAAACAAAAGCATTAAATCTAGTCACCAGTGTGTTGTTTGTATGTTGTTTGGTTATTGTAAACAGTAGGTCATGTTCTAGTTACCAAAATTTACACTTAGATATAACTGAGATTATTGCTCAGTTGGTTGAGGGCTGTTGTGACATTATTGAGGCGTAAGTGATTAGTGTTATGGTACATGGACCAATGAGGGAGGTTTCTGGGTTCAAATCCCACTGAGGACAAGTGTTTTTTTTGTTATTGAGTGATTTTATTATTATAATATGGACAAAAATTTGGGGCGTGGCCAGGAGTGATGGGGGGGGCTTAGGGGATATCGCTACACGTTGTGCGCCATTTGTTTGTTGTCCTCTTTCCTTGACAAAAATGTTGGGCGGTATGCTACCCCACGCTCTGTGGTCCATAGACATGGTAAAGTGTAAAGAGTTGTATACACAATACTACACCGTGTTACAGTCATGGCACATGTAAAGAGTGTGGTTGTTGTGTAAAGAGGTATGGTATATAGACAATATAAACAAGTGTCAGGATCAAGGGCATTGTAAGGGGTTTGTACACACAAATCGACACCAGGTGAGTGTCTGATCATAGGCAATGTAAAGAGGTTATATACAAAATACTACAAAAGTTGTGCTGATCATAGGCATGTATTGTATTTGTAACGGAGGTTGTATACACCAATCTACCTAGTGTTCTGATCATAGGCATGTAAGGAGGGGTTAAACACAGTATACACCAAGTTGTTCTGATCAAGGCATCTGTAAGGAGGCTTTGTATACACAATAACACTAGTGTTCTGATCATAGGCATGAAATGTTGTAAGGAAGGGAGGCTGTTATACACAACTACACCACTGCTCTGATCATCGGCATGTAAGGAGGAGGTTTTTGTACACACAGTGAGTTACGACACACAGTTGTTAGGATCATAGCCATGTAAGTGAGGCTGGATACAGGGCTGATGTTGTTATACACAATTATACCCCACTGGGTTCTGTCATTAGGCATGTAGTTGTTATTGTAAGGAGGTAGGTTGTACACACAGAGAGTTTAGGTACACACCAGTTTGTTCTGATCCGAGACATGTAAGGAGGGGGGCTGGTGTATACACAATACTACACTAGGGTTCGATTCATCGGAAGTAGGAGGAGGCTTGTATACACAATACTACACCATGCTCTGATCATCGGATTGTAAGAGGTTGTACACAGGTACAACCAGTGTTTGATCTAGCCATTTAAGGAGGCTTGTATACCACAATACTACACCTAGGTGTTCTGAGCATAGGCATGTAAATAGCTTGTACACACAAACTACATAGTGTTATGACCATCGGCATGTAAGGAGGTGTTTGCACACAGTAAAGAGGAGTTACACACCAGTGTTCTGATCATAGGAGTAAGAGGTTGTACACACAAATACACTGTGTTCTGATCATAGGCTGTAAAGGACGTTGTATATAACAATACTTCACCAGTGTTTCTTTGATCATAAGGAATGTTGTAAGAGGTTGTTACACACAATACTACATAAGGTTCTGATCATAGGGCAGTGGTAGGACGTTGTATACACAATTACTCACCGCAGTGTTGACATAGGATGTGAAAGAGAGATTGTTATAACAAAGCAAGCATATGTGTTACAGCTACTTAGGCCCATTGGTATCATTTAGGGGGAGGATCAGAATTAGCCTGTAAATTTGCAATTGGGTGGTAATGCATTTTTTGCATTGTGGTGCTATATATTTGTGTAGCCATCCAGTGTAGCAATGCAACGCATGAGGGTTGGCTCTGCGTAACTTTGGTCTTGCAATGTTTCATTTTACAGTGGGTCCAGGAGAAATGACTCAATGGTAATGAGTGATTGTGCCACCCCTTATTCTATGGGATCCCCAAGCAATGGTTATGGTTTATGGGTTGCACATATGGTAATACTAGGCACAGCATGTGCAACGTGGTCCTGAGACTCTACTGGGGTTTTTTTGAAGGAACACATAGTTACATGATTACCCATGCATCATACATTTAATGACAAGTTCTGAAACGATTAGAAATAGAAGCACTCCCTTTGTCTTTTGTGTATGGTCATTGTTTAAAAGGTCGGAATTAAGTTTGGATCCGTACCTTAAGGATGGGAATGACGGGAATGACGCTAGCCTAGCCAAATCTAAGTTCTTTTTATTTCAAAATACTCACCCAAAATTTCCATCTCCTTGTTGTTTCGACATAAACCACTAAATTATTTCTACCAGGTTTCCACGCCGCCGATGCCCCTCAAGCCCCCCCCTCACCTAGTGTTTTCATTTGACATGTGTCCCATCAGATCCCACAGATTTGCGCACATTACAATCCATAACTCCCCTCATATGAAATCATACACCGGGTGGACTCAGGCATTCGGGATTTTTATTAACTTCTTGCACAGGTTATAATATTATATAAGAAATATTAATAATATTTAAATATATCAAACAGATACTCATAAAACCAGAGAAAAAGGATATTGCCTTTTTTTAAATAAATCCCGACGTCCTGGGAATATTCTGCACAGACAGAGGCAATATGTTAATAAGGTTCAGTTCACCATTCCTCGCTCAACAGCGCAAAATCAATGATCAATAATCACGGACCTCGTCTATAGCTGGATATACAAGAATTAAAGACATTTATCGCACTATTTGACGATTTAGATGATATTTATTATTAAACTTATTATTTCACTTCTTGATACCAGTACCCACAGTAGTTACATGATGGAAATTCCGCCCTTGCATACTACCACTTAGAGGGATGAAAGCTAAGAAATAATAAAATGCATACTTTTAATATTCTTTAGAATAACCACCGTATGCAGGTGGTTGCGGGAACGACGGAATTGCCTAGTAAGGAGACTCGTAACTTCATGCTGCCGGGTCCATGTCAGCAGGCTCAGATGTTAAAGAACGGAGCACTGGAGTGTAGTTAAAGAAGACTGCTTAATCACTTCCATTATAACATTAGCGCTTATCAACAAGTAGGGCATATATATTCTAGGTAAGAAATTACAGGGAATCTCAAAAATTTTGCCCCCTAGCGCCCCCTTCTCACAGAGTCATGAAACAATACAATGAACCCTCATTTAAGCAATACAAGATTAGCCACACACAGCCCCCCCCTAGCCCCACCACCAAATTATTCCCCCCCCCCCCCCCAAAATTATATTAAAAACCCCCCCTCCCACACAAAATTTTAAAAAGTATAGAAGATAGGCATTTCGGATAGTATATAGTGTTGTCGTATGGAAGCACTATCCCCCACTACGTACAGGTTCCCCAAAATTAATGAACTCTAAATATGGCTAGTCCCACGTAATTAGATACTACAGTGTATTTATTTCCATTGATTAATATTGTTGCCTAGTCAAGGCGAGGGGGGCGGATACATGTGGAGGGGGACTTTAAAATGGCCCTGGAAAAAAAAAAACTGGAAAAAAAAAAAAAAAAAAAATAATAAACCTGCGGAAAAAAAACTGAAAAGGGCCCCATTTTATGGGCGGAGGGAGAAGGGGGAGGAGGGTAAAGAAAAGTGGGGGTTGTTGTGGGTCTCATACAATAGGGTCGAGGGGGGTAATAACCGAAAAATTGTTTCCGGCTTTCTTCTTTATATTATAGTCGTCTCATTTCCCTTCCTCCTTTGGAGAGAACACAGGGAATGCCTGGCATGCGGGATCACAAGAACACACGCGAAAAGAAGGGGCCAAGTTTTTCAAATATACTAGATAACTATCTATAATTACTGCCCACTCCTCCTAGTACAAAAAATAGAACATACCGTAATATAATACTTGCCCCATCCCCATGTACAAAAAAAGAACATACAGGAGTCTTATAAATAACTGCCCCTATGTACAAAAAAAAAAAAGAAATACTAGTACTATAATACTGAAAAATGTACAGGATACGAACTACTATAATAGCCCCCCTCGGTAAAGAATTTTAAATACGATAAATTCTGCCCCCTAGGTAAAGAATAGAAATATATATTCTGCCCCCTACTATTTCAAGAATATAAACTATATAATAATGCCCCAGACTGTACAAGAATATTATTAACTACTATTAATCTGCCCTATGTACAGGAATATACATCAACTTACTGCGCCCCCTATGTACAGAAATTAACTATATAATACTGCCCCTATTGGTACAAGAATAGAACTACTAAATACTGCCCCTCCCCCATCCCCCCCCCCCCCCCCCCCCTCCCTCCACCCCCCCCACCCTACCCCCCCCCCGCCCCCCCGTGACACAAGAAATAGCTAGAAAAAAGTACTATCTACTGCCCCTATGTACAAGATATACTACTATTTAATACTGCCCCTATGTACAAAGAATAGCAACTATATAATATCCAATATGTACAAGAATAGCAAGAATAGGAAACTACTATATACTGCCCATGTACAGGAATTACATAAAATACTGCCCCCTATTGGTAAGAAATAATAACACTCTATAAATAGACCCCCCAATGTACAGGAAATATAGGCTATATAAACTCCCCCTATGTAAGGAATGGAATATACTACTAGCTACTGCCCCCTCCCTAATGTACAAGAATAAAATATAAACCATAATTAAGCCCCTATTGACGAATATATAATTGAAAAAAAACTGCCCTGCCATGTACATGACGCACTGACATTAGAGTGGGATGGGCAGCAGGAGTCTGGGTAAGGAAAAAACAAAGTGGTCAGGCTGCAGCAGGCCATCGTAAAATATGGACCCTATGGTGAGCAGACCTGTGTAAGTATCCACATGGCTGCTGCACCCAGGCAGCATATTATTATGCGGAATGCTGCGCTCAGGCCTCTCCATTAATCTTCCTTCCACAGGACTTCTGTTCATACCGTTGTAAAGCAGGAAAAAGTTAGGAAAGTTGGCACCACTTTGTACAGGCTGTCAGAAGACATTTGAATTTTTTTTTTCATGTACTCACAGGGGATGATCATCTCATCAGGGTATAAAAGGCATGATTCTCAGCCTCCCGACTTGTCGATAAGAATTCACGCTCAGTTTAGTTTCGCTCTTGCAGCTTTCCTCTGTGAGCCTTAAGACACTACAGGTCACTTTACACTTATAGTGTCACCTCCTCCTGAATAAACTGGTGGCTCTAGCAATCTAATATATAACCCTAACACCCCAACTGAACACACTGTACCCACAGATCTCAATATATACCACTCACACCACAACTGACCACCCGTGCCCCAACAATATCAATAACCCATCACACCACAACTGTACAAAGACCCCATATCATAGATACATCGCACACCACAACTGACCACCGTACCCCAAATATATAAAGTACCCCCCACACAAACCTGAAACACGGGCCCCACAATATTCATATATACCCACTCACACCACAAACTGTACAACATGTGTCCCCACATATATCAATATATACCCCTCAACCAAACTGACCCACACTGTGCCCCACATATATCATATAACCCTACACCAAAATCTGACCACCGTGACACACATAATCATATAACTCTCACACCACAAACTGCCACATGTGCCCCACATAATCTATATACCCCACCACAAAGCTGACCACACTGTGCCCCACATTATTCAATACACTCCTCACACAACAACTGACCCACAATGTGCCCCAATCCACATATATTATAGACTCCTCCCACCACAACTGCCACACTGATGTCCCCACATGATATTATATATACCCTCACACCACAACTGGACCCACAACTGTTGTGCCCAAATATATATATGTACCCCTCCACCAAACTGACCACACTGTGCCCCCACATATATCAAATGTACCCCCTCACACCACAACTGACCACATGTGCCCCACATATATTCAATAATACCCCACACAACAAGCTGACCACACTGTGCCCAACATATAGCATAACACTCCTCACACCAAAATGACAACACGTGTCCCCACATATATCAATATACCCCTCACACCACAAATGTCCACATGTGCCCCCACCCCACATATCATATATACCCCTCACACCAAACTGGCCACACTTGCCCCCACAGATATCAATTACCCCTCACACACAATGACCAACTGATGCCCTAGGAGTTAACAATTAGTGTGTACTAAATAATAATTTTACATTGCCACTTATAATTTACTATTTAGAAAAATACTCTCCCCAACTACATTAGAATTAACTACAAAATAGATAATGTGATACAGAAGTATATTCGGTTATATTTCCAAGACCTGGACAATGTACCAAGGGACATGTAATAGATAATGTGTTAAAATCACATATACTGCGACTGTAGCATTTGCAGTATAGGTAGGACCAGCCAGGGGTATGAAAAAGTAAAAAAAAAAAAAAAATTATAATAAAGCTAAAATATGTAAATCACCCACTTCCCTAGAACTGATATGAAAATAAACAGTAAAAAAATCATAAACATGTAAGAGATCCCCACACAAGGTCTTTCTATCAAAATATAATAACGGTTATTCTTGGTGTTGAACCGAGAGTAATGCAAGGATTCAAAGGCCGTACAGATTGTCAAAAAGGTTAGCAAAGAGAAAACATCAGCCATCCCGCAAAAAATTCACATCTTTACACAGTACCGTACACCCAGAGGTCGCACTAAGATATTTCTAGAGGGTAAGATTATCCCCTACTACTTTTAAGGCAGTTTATATTGGCCGGGGAGGATGTATGAAAGTTCAGAAAGTAATACATATATCTATATATCTATACATCCTGGGCGGTATAGAATGTTGATAGACGCTATTTATATAATCAGTGTCAGTATCTTCGTGTTTAAATTGAGCATTGTAGTGAGTGATGTTACATTATGCATGCCCAGATTCGTGCAGCTGACGCCACCAACCCCCCCACCCCCCCAACCAGCCTGGCGCGACGCGCCACAAACCCCCGCCCAACCAGACTGGAGCTGACGCCACCAACCCCCCCCCTCCCCCAACAGGACTGAGTGACGCCACCCCACCCCAACCAGACTGCGACTGCGACACCAAAACCTCCCACCACAAAACTGTGGGCTAAGCCCACTGACCACAAAAACACCAGACGCAGCCGACGCCACAGAACCACAGTGGCCAGACGAAGCTGATACAAGGCAAGCATCATGGTATGGTGCAGTTAAAAAGGTTTCTTTTTTTTTATTTAATAAAGAAAGTTTATCCATTTTTTTTTTTGTGTGGGGGGGTGGGGGGGTTTTTTTTCATTATGTTTAATTGAAGTTGCATCTTTGTCATTTTTGCCACTGTGCCACCGCCAGACATGAGCCACACTTAACACCAACCTCATGCCACTCACCCCGCCAGACATGCAGCCCCACGTACACACACTCCATGCCACCTCAGACCCGCCAGACATGCAGTCACCACAATCCCACATAACACCACACCCATGCCACTCAGCCCCGCCAGACATGCAGCCGCAAGTAACACACACCTCAGTGCCACCTCAGCACCCGCCAGGAATGCAGCCCCACGTAACACACACTCATGCCAAATCAGCACCCGCCAGACATGCAGGCCCCACGTAACACACACCTCATGCACCTCAGCACCGCCCAGGACATCAGCCCCACGTAACACACACCTCATGCCACCTCGCCCCTGCAGACATGCAGACACCACGTAACACCCACCTCATTGCCACTGAAACACCGACCAGATTGACAGGCCCCACGAACACACACTCTGCCACTCAGCACCCGCCAGACATGCAGCCCACGTAACACACACTCATGCCACCTCAGCCCCCGGCCCAGACATTTGCAGCCCCACGTAACACACACCTCATGCACCTGAGCACCACGCCAGACATTGCAGCCCACGTAACACACAACTCATGCCACCTGAGATCAACCCGCCAGACATGAGGCCCCACGTAACACACAACTAATGCCACTGAGCACCCGCCATGACCATGCAGCCCCCACGTAACACACACCTAAATGCCACCTGAAGCACCCGCCAGAATGGCAGCCCACGAACACACACCTCATGGGCCATCACGAGCACCGCCAGACAAGCAGCCCCACGTAACAAACCACCTCATGCCACCTCAGCCCCGGGCCAGACATTGCAGCCACACGTAACACACACCTCAGCCACCTCAGCCCCTGCCAGCATGGAAGCCCCACGTAACACCAACCTCATGCCACCCTGAGCACCCGGCCAGACATGCGACCCCACGATAAGATAAGGGTTCCTGACCTACTACAGCCATCCTAATCCTCGTGAAGCCCCCTCACCTCCATACACAGGTTTGCACACAGTCCCCTACCATGTCTTTTGCAGGCAGGCCATTACAGCTCAACTCCTGCACTGTGTAGGAGACTGTGTATAAAGCCACGCCACTTTCCCGGAGGCTCCGCCTCCCGTGACATCACTGATGCACGGAGCAGCTACTAGTAAGATACAGTGTGAACTGAGTGGGTGCCGGCTCTGCTGGCGCGCGTACACCATACTGTGTTGATCCGGACCTCGCTCACGGCAGCGGCTGCCTAGCAATGGGCCTCTGGCTTGTTATAGTCCGCATCCAGTTATAGGATGTGGGTATATTGATTAAAGTTGTAGGAAGTCCGAGGAGGGGAGAGGAGACGGCCCCAGACAGAGGAGATCGCCACTGTCCAGCAGAAACCGAGCGGCCACCGGGAGAATCCCGGTGTGAGTACAAGGCCAGTCCGCCCCTGCTGTCAGGAAATATATTTTATTATATTATATGCGATTTACATATATTACCAGAACAAAGCTAAGTATATAAAATACAGCACCATATGGGGCTCAATGGGTGGGTCAGGGCACTGCCGCCTGCCCCAAACAGGCCTGTCCACAAGGCAGTTAAGAGTAAAGCACAGCCAAATGCATAAGAGTGACACTCTTTAGAGCAGATCCATTTAAGTATAGAGCGGAAGGCAATTTATTCATTTCTGGGGGCACTGACCAAACTAGATATTTTTGAGTTTGGAGCAAAATTAAATGTACTTCGGAGGGCATTAGATAAGATGATAATTTATGCTGGACGGTACTAGAAAAAATATAAACTGATTCCTGGGATCTTAAACCATATATAATTTAATGTTGGGTCACCTATGAAACATACTTTCTCTATGGGGTTCTATGACATTACAATTATTAAAGGGGCAAATAGAAAGTCGTAATTTATTTTCGGAGGACCTGCACTATATGTAAAAGAATCTACTGCCAGAAATCAAGAACCCACAGTATTGGAGTCAATATATACGAGTTTCCTCACTGGGGGCGCCAGGGGTACTGTGCCCTCGGGGGGAAAAGAAAGGGCCTGTCCACAATGCTGTAAGGGACAGTACTATTTTAAAAGAAATCTACCTCACGAGCAGAACTTAAACCAAAAACTCCGTTTTCCTTCACGGGTGTGTGCCCCCGATGGAGATCAGCCTTCTTTGGCTCCTAATGCCCTGTGTTACAAAAAAAAGGATCTTACAAATTATGGAATAAAATGAGGATTCACTGCCCGCTCCGACTCACCCCCAGCAGCGCGCTGGCTCCTCATGGGTGGCGAGGAGAGGAGGAAGGAGGCGAGTACTAAGCCTGCACAGTGTTTGCCATAAACTAACAGACATGAGCCAATCCTTTCAGACATTTAAAAGCCTATGTTTGTGTAAATACAAGGGATCAAGGGGCTCAAGAACAATGGTTCCTGCCAGAGTGTGCGTGGTTTCACCAACCCTTCACCTGGTGGTAGATTCCTCTAATATAGTGAATTTGGTACCTACATAAAATAATTTTGACGGCCCACAGGATATAAATTATAATTAAATTATGAGCATTATCTATCCATGATTAAGGGGACAGGACACTCATTCATAGGGTAATTAACTGGAGCATGCCCCCTGAGATATATCTATATGAAATGCAGAGGGAGGCTTATCTAATTAAGTATTTAGAGTGTGCTTAAACATGTATTATATATTTATAATGGACTAGTAGTTAACATATTATTATCAGATGGGAGCACTGGATTTATTCTAAGAATTCCAGGAGGTTACTCAAAAGCAAGATTCGTTTGCTATTGATTATTCAATGGGAATGTAATCTAACGCATGAAGGGGTCATAATGATGTCCGAGAATGTACGAATATTACTGATATTGGGCAAAAACAGTAGGTGATAAGTCAAACAGGGAAAAGTCCATCCTGAAGTTGTAGGACCCTGAGGAGGACGTCACTTGAATCCACAGTGGATAAGAAGTGGGGTATCAAGCAGGACTCGGCATTAGGGGCACATGATACTTCAGCCATGTAAAGGTAAAAAGGGGTTGATGTGTAAAGTTGAGGTTCCTGCAGAAAGCAAACCGGCGCAGAAATCCTGAAAGCAAGTACGCGGTCCCGATTAAGGGGACACCCGACTTAAAGACCAAACCCTAGTACAGATGGCCCTTTCTGTCAACTGTGACCTACGGTGAAGCCTCTCTCTGGATTCATGACTTAGCCCAGGATGCATATGATCAGCTGTAGGGTATTTATTTATTGATAATCCTGGTCCCATGACATACCAACATTTTGAAAATCAAAGTCACCAGGACAAAACAAAATTGTCTGGAACTACGTTATAAAAAATAATAACCATTCCGAGCACCATTAATACAATGTACTTATGAACAAACCTAAAGAACCTATATTGTACGTAACCTGGGGACTGCGCTTACAGTCAACCCAGAAAATACCTGGCAAATGTTACCACATGCCTAAACACTTAATATACATTCAAGATTTGAGGAAATGACTGGCGTTGGCATATTGTGAAACAAAAAAGTTGGTTTCTTTGAAAGGTTTTGATGGGATGAGGACAGTTGTGACATCAAGCAACACACTGGGGGCTGAGGACTTGGCAAGGCTAGTCTTGTCGTTCAGTATTCACAGGGTGAGGGGGGGGGGGTGGGGGGGGGGGGGGGGGGGGGGGGGGGGGGGGGGTGGGGGGGGGGTCGCAGATCCGCCTGGCTATTCAGCTGTGATTTGAAAGGACCGGTTTGTTTTCGAATCGCACACAGGTTTCATTTTCGTCGCCCCACCATAACCCTACCACTCCAAACACCAACAGTGACAAGTGTGCTAGGTCTCTGTATAGAAGCGGAAAATGACATGTTATTTGAAGTGGAACATGTTATCTAAAATTAATAATGGTCACTAACCACTCTTGTTCTCATTTACTTCTGCTATTTTAGTCGGACACTCATCTGGAGCTTTACAAGCAACCTTGTGAACTATAAAAAGAACCACCTGGATCATAGATAATGAGGAATGGCACCGGATTTTACCAGAGCCCCACTGCAAAGCGGGTTGGGCTTGCTGCAGCCATGGATACCACCAGGCGCTCTACAGGGGCGCGCTCGTTGTAAGGCAAGGTACACAGAAACGGCAGAGGCAGAATCCGGCGTCGTTAGGCAAGAGGACAGATCCCGGTGGGACTTAGCAGAAGGTCAACGCACAGGCGGCAGACAAATCGAGGTCAGGTCAGGAAACAATCAAGGGGTAAAACAGAACAGAAACTTTTACAATAGTCTCAAATATATACTATGTGGCAAAACCGGGCACAAAGATCTGAGCAGGGGCATGGAAGAGGCAGACTAGATATCAGAGCAGCGGCAGGCCCACGCGCAAAATGCGGTGACCTGGGCCCTTTATATTCAAAGAGCGACAAGCACGTGCCCAAGGGGCAGGGACGCACGCACCGGACCACTCTGAAACGGCTGTTGATGAGGGACATGGCGTTTACAGCGGTCGCGCTCGGCCGTGACATGGTCGCAGGAGCACACCGTGAACTGTGACAATCATACCCTAATTCGACCTCAACCAAAGTAAATAAAACCACAACCATCAATTCATACACTTAAACGGCGTAAATTATCAAATTTGAAAATGTGTCCTAAATAGACCATAGCTTTAATCAGCTACACACAAAAGATCACACAGCGGGGCAAAAAAACTGCCGCCTGAAAAACTTCACTAAGGCCATGACGTCATAACTCACTTAAGGAGTTCTCACTATATGTTCCTTTTTTTTCACACCAACCCGGCTTCCGCATATATTATAGTTGCCACACCCTACTCCCCATCCTGGGCTGTTATACTTTTTTCCTTCACTGTAACCCTTCCAGCCATGCTGCGCTGCATAACTCCAAGTTGGCTGCCCCCTTCATGCTAAAGACTACATCTCCCACATTCCCATGGTCCAGCACAAGCTCTTATACCCGAGGACGTGCAAGCCACAAACCCCGCAGGGAACCAGGAAAGCGGACTTGCACGTGTCGGACCCGAGAGCAGCAGAGACCAGATAAGGTCGTTTCTATGGAAACTGTAAAGTGGTAGCGGAGCGGAGTGCCCAGGAATATGAACTATAATTACAATAATTTCTGAGAAGATCCCTCCCTATATACCAAAGCATTAAATCTGTGTCACAGTGTAACAGTAGTCATAGTTCTTAGTTACCAAAATTCTACGCTTAGATAATCACTGAGATTATTGCTCAGTTGGTTGAGGTGCTGTGACATTGAGGCGTAGTGATTATTGTACATGGACACTGCAGGTTCTGGGTTCAAATCCCAATGAGGATAAGTGTTTTTTTTTTTATTGAGATGATTTTTATTATTATAATATGGCTAAAATTTGGGGCGTGGCCAGGGAGTGATTGGGGGTGTGGCTTAGGGGATCGCTACGCGTGCCGCCATTTTGTCCCTCTTTCCCTCTGACAAATGTTGGGAGGTATGCTACACCACTGCTCTGGTCATAGGCATGTAAAGAGGTTGTATACACAATACTACACCAGTGTTCAGATCATAGGCATGTAAGGAGGTTATATAGACAATACTACAAAAGTGTTCAGATCATAGGCATGTAAGGAGGTTGTACACACAATACTACACCAGTGTTCTGATCATAGGCATGTAAAGAGGTTATATACACAATACTACAAAAGAGTGCTGATCATAGGCATGTAAGGAGGTTGTATACATAATACTACACCAGTGTTCTGATCATAGGCATGTAAGGAGGTTGTACACACAATACTACACCAGTGTTCTGATCATAGGCATGTAAGGAGGTTGTACACACAGTACTACACCAGTGTTCTGATCATAGCCATGTAAGGAGGCTGTATACACAATACTACACTAGTGTTCTGATCATAGGCATGTAAGGAGGTTGTACACACAGTACTACACCAGTGTTCTGATCATAGGCATGTAAGGAGG
>CM033647.1:57823291-57914958 GCA_019512145.1 Engystomops pustulosus
CAAAAGTGTGCTGATCATAGGCATGTAAGGAGGTTGTATACACAATACTACACTAGTGTTCTGATCATAGGCATGTAAGGAGGTTGTACACACAGTACTACACCAGTGTTCTGATCATAGGCATGTAAGGAGGTTGTATACACAATACTACACCACTGCTCTGGTCATAGGCATGTAATGAGGTTGTACACACAATACTACACTAGTGTTCTGATCATAGGCATGTAAGGACGTTGTATACACAATACTCCACCAGTGTTCTGATCATGCTCACTCCTATGGTTCCTCTCGGCCACCACATCTGGTTTGAAGCCTGAGTCCATTAGTGTATTCGCCCATGCCCACTCTCTAGCCTGCTGCACGCTGCCCTATGCATGCAGTCCCCTATAGTGTCAGGGTCAATTATTGGATGTTTTAGATGCTATCTAGCTTTCATCGGTCACTCTGTCATGGCCATGCCTCGTTGCCCATCATTTGGCAGAATGCTTGCGATTCATGGCAGCCTCAGAGGCATCCATGCATGCTGCCCCTGCTGTTTCCTGTCCATTTCCGTGGTGTTTCCATCCTTTTCTGAGGTTCCCAGGTGTTTGGCCAAGCTTCCCTGTGCAGAGCCTTGGTCCCCTTGAAAAATGCTCGAGTCTCCCATTGACTTCAATGGGGCTCGTTATTCGAGACGAGCACTCGAGCATCGGGAAAAGTTTGTCTCGAATAACGAGTACCCGAGCATTTTAGTGCTCGCTCATCTCTAGTCTCAATAATTACAATAATTTCTGAGAAGATCCCTCCCTATATACCAAAGCATTAAATCTATGTCACAGTGTAACAGTAGTCATAGTTCTTAGTTACCAAAATTCTACACTTAGATAATCACTGAGATTATTGCTCAGTTGGTTGAGGCGCTGTGACATTGAGGCGTAGTGATTATTGTACATGGACAATGCAGGTTCTGGGTTCAAATCCCACTGAGGAAAAGTGTTTTTTTTTTTTATTGAGATGATTTTTATTATTATAATATGGCAAAAATTTGGGGCGTGGCCAGGGAGTGATTGGGGGTGTGGCTTAGGGGATCGCTACACGTGCCGCCATTTTGTCCCTCTTTCCCTTTGACAAATGTTGGGAGGTATGCTACACCACTGCTCTGGTCATAGACATGTAAAGAGGTTGTATACACAATACTACACCAGTGTTCAGATCATAGGCATGTAAAGAGGTTATATAGACAATACTACAAAAGTGTTCAGATCATAGGCATGTAAGGAGGTTGTACACACAATACTACACCAGTGTTCTGATCATAGGCATGTAAAGAGGTTATATACACAATACTACAAAAGTGTGCTGATCATAGGCATGTAAGGAGGTTGTATACACAATACTACACTAGTGTTCTGATCATAGGCATGTAAGGAGGTTGTACACACAGTACTACACCAGTGTTCTGATCATAGGCATGTAAGGAGGCTGTATACACAATACTACACTAGTGTTCTGATCATAGGCATGTAAGGAGGCTGTATACACAATACTACACCACTGCTCTGATCATAGGCATGTAAGGAGGTTGTACACACAGTACTACACCAGTGTTCTGATCATAGCCATGTAAGGAGGCTGTATACACAATACTACACTAGTGTTCTGATCATAGGCATGTAATTAGCTTGTACACACAATACTACACTAGTGTTCTGATCATAGGCATGTAAGGAGGTTGTACACACAGTACTACACCAGTGTTCTGATCATAGGCATGTAATGAGGTTGTACACACAATACTACACTAGTGTTCTGATCATAGGCATGTAAGGAAAAAAGCGCCACACGGCCACTACTGCCCCCACATTATCAAATGTACCCCTCACACCCACAACTGACCACACGTGCCCCATCATATCATATAACCACCCTCCACAACAACTGAACACACAGCGTGCCCCCAATATATATCCACTCCTCAACAAATAACGAACCAACGCGGCCTCCACATAGAGCCTCTATAACCCCGCCACAAACAACGGCCAACACTGCCCCCACATATGATCGTATATAGCCCCTCCACACACAACGTGCCACCACTGTGCCCCCCATATACATCATAACCCCCCTCCAAACCACAACCCTGCCACCTGTAGACCTGAGGAAAATTATGTGTGACTCGAAAAGATAAGAATAGTACAGGGCCACTGTAGACTGATAAAAATAGCAGCTCCCCACTACTTAGAAACTGCCAAAAATACTTGGGAATACAGGAAGTATTCATGTTCGAGGGATGCCAAGAACGGGGACAATGTGCAATGGTAAACTGAGAAGATCATGTGTTAAATCCACATGATCTGCCGTACTGTAGCATGCCAGTATATGGGAGGACACAATCCAGGGGGTATGAATATAAGAAAAAAAAAAAAAAATTATAAAAAAGCTAATAGCTGTAATCACACACCATTTCCCGATACTGATATGGAACATGAACAGTAAAATAATACATGTAAGGCTACCCCCCCCAAAAGTGTCCTTTCGTCATCAAATTCATAACCGGTCTATTCTTGGGTGTTGAACCCAGTAATGCAAGTGATCAAGGTCCGTACAGATTTCAACCAAATGGTAGCAAAGAAACATCCATCTCATCCCGCAAAAAATTCACATCTTTACAACAGTGCCGTACACCTCCAGTGGTAGCACTGAAGTATTTCTCTAGAAGGGCTAATTACTTCCCCTTACTACTTTTAAGGGATATATTTGCCGTGAGGAGTATGAAATTTTCAGTTAATAATATTACATATATATAGCATTTTAAATTCACTCCATGGCGGTATAGAATGGATTTTTAACGACTATTTATATAATCACGTGTGGTCCGTATCTTCTGTGTTTTTTAAAAAAAATTGAGGGCATGTTTAGTATGTTACATTATGATCTTCAATGCACTACCCACACCCCCCCCCCGACTGTCAGCTGACGCACACCACCCACACCCCCCCAACCAGACTGGAGGCTGACGCCACCAACCCCCCCCACCTCGCGCACCACACCCCCAATCCCCAACTGGAGCTGACGCCACACCCCCCCCCCCCCCCCTCAACCAGACTGCGACTCAGCCACCAAACCCCCACCACCCAAACTGGGGCTACGCCCTGACATCCAAACACCAAGGACTGCAGACCGACGCCGACCGAACCCAGGGGCCAGACTGCGCTATACAAGGCAAGTCCCATCAGGAGTGTCAGTAAAAGGATTTTTTATTTAATTTAAAGAGAACTTTTTATTTCCATTTTTTTTTTTTGTGTGGGGGGGTGGGGGGTTTTTCATTATTGTAATAAGTGAATTTGCATCGTTGTCATGTTTGTCCACCTGTGCACCGCCCAGAATGTCAAGCCCACCTGTAACACACCACCTCATGCCACCTCAGCACCCGCCAGACATGCAGCCCCACACGTAAACACACACCTCATGCACCTCAGCACCCGCAGACATGCAGTGATCCCCATAACCCACCTCATGCCACCTCAGCACCCCCAACAGGCTCCCCACGTAACCACACACCTCATGCCACCCTACTCATCAACTGCCGCAGACCACTGCGAGCTGAGTCGGCACGTAACACAAGCTCAGTGCCACCTCAGCACCCGCCAACATGCAGCCCCCCAGTAACACCAATCCACACCCCTGCCACCCTCAGCACCCGCCAGACATGCAGCCCCGACGTAAACCACACCTCATGCCCCGGCCCCTGCCAGAATGCAGCCCCAACGTAACACACCCGATGCCACCCTGAAAACACCCCCAGATGCAAGCCCATCGGGTTTAACACACACCTATGCCACCGGTCACACCCGCCAGCCATGCAGCTCCCCAGTTAACACACCCTCATGCCACCACCTATCCAGTCCCTCGCCTGCAGACATGCAGCCCCACGTAACAACCCACCTCATGCCACTTCTGAGCCACCCGCCAGAATGCAGCCCCACGTAACACAACACCTCATGCCACCTAGCACCCCGCCAGACATGTCAGCCAACGTAAAACCACCTAACTGCCACACGGAGCACCCGCCAGAATGCAGCCCCATTAAACACACCCTAATGCCACTGAGGCACCCCCAGACATGCCGCCCCACGTTAACACACCCTCATGCCACTGGAAGCACCCGCCAGACGCCGCCCCGACGTAACAACACCTCATTGCCACCCCTCATCCCCTGCCCAGACATCAAGCCCCACGTACCACAGCACCGGTCATGAATGCCCCTCCGCCCCTTCCATCATGCAGCCCCACGAACACACCCTCATGCCACCTGAAGCACCCGGCCGACATGCCCAACCTCCACTTAAAATACAGGTGTTCCCTGACCCTTACTACCGCCATCCTATCCCCCTCCTGTGAAGCCCCCTCACCCCATACACCATGTTTGCACACAGTCCCTACCGTTCTTCTTGCAGCAGCCATTACAGCTCCACTTCCTCACTGGTGAGGAGACTGTGTATAAAGCCCGCCCCTTCCCAGGAGGCTTCCGCCCCTCCCGTGACATCACTGCTGGCACGAGCAGCTTCCAGTCAGATACTGTGAACGAGTGGTGCCGGCCTTCGCGCTGTACACAACCATACCTGTTTGCTCCGGACCCTCAGCTCACAGGCAGCGCTGCTGCTGCACGCCCTCTGCTTGTTACTAGTACCGCCGCATCAGTTATAGGATGTGGTACTATGTTGAAATTAAATGTTGTAGGGGGAAGTCCGAGGGATGGGGAGATGAGACCTGCCCAGACAGAGGAGATCGGCCCTGTCCAAGCCAGAAACCGAGCGGCCCACCGGGAGAATTCCCGGTGATAAATGGCCGCTGTCCTCCGCCCCTCGCTTCAGGAAATATCTGGATGTGGGTACTATTGATTAAAGTTGTAGGAAGTCCGAGGAGGGGGAGAGGAGACCGGCCCCAGACAGAGGAGATCGGCCCTGTCCAGCCAGAAACCGAGCGGCCCACCGGGAGAATTCCCGGTGAGTACAATGGCCAGTCCGCCCCTGCTGTCAGGAAATATATTTTATTATTATTATAGCGATTTACATATATATTTCACCAGAACAAAGCTAAGTATATAAATACAGCACCAGTATGGTGCTTCACTGGGTGGCGTCAGGGGTCACTGCCTGCCTGCCCCCAAACAGGCCTGTCCACAAGGCAGTAAAGCACAGCAAAATTTGCATAAGAGTGGCCAACCTCTTTAAGATGCAGATCCATTTAAGTATCAGAGCAGGAAGGCAATTTCATTCATTTCTGGGGGCACTTGACCAAATCTAGATTATTTTGAGTTTGGGAGCAAAATATAAATTTATTCTAGGGGGCATTAGATAAAAGATAATTTATGCTGGAGGTACTAGAAAAAATATAACTGATTCCTGGGATCTTAAACATATATAATTTAATGTTGGGGTCACTATATGAAACATACTTTATTCTATGGGGTTCTAATGAAATTACAATATATTAAAGGGGCACAATATGACGTTGTATATACAATACTTCACCAGTGCTCTTGTCATAGGCATTCATGAGGTTGTACACCACCATACTACCACCGTGTTGATATAGGCATGTAAGGATGTTGGTTACACAATTATCCACCAGTGTTCTGATCATAGGCATGTAAAGAGATTGTATAAACAAGCAAGCATATTTGTGTTACAACCTACTTAGGCCATTTGTATCATTTAGGAGGATCATGCATTAGCCATGTAACCATTTGCAATTGGGTAACGTGCATCCTCTTTTGCCATGTTGTGCTATATATTTGCTGTAGCCACTTCCATGTAGCCATTCAAAGCATGTGGGTTGGCTCTTTGCTTAACTTTGGGTCTTTGAATCGTTTCATTTTACAGTTGGTCCAGGAGAAATGACTCCATGTAACTGGTATGTGCCACCCCTATTCTATGGATCCCCAAGCAATTGTATGGGTTGCACTATGGTAATATGCACCTGCATGTGCAAAGGTACTGAGACTCTACTTTGGGTTTTTGAAGGAACACTCATAGTACTAATGATTACCCATGCATACATTTACTGCAAGTTCTGAAAAGATAGAAGCCCTGTGTTATGGTCATGTTTAAAAGTTTTGGAATTAGTTTGGTCCTTAAGGAGGGAATGACGCTAGCCCCATCTGAATTTCTTTTTATTTCAAAATACTCCAACCCAAATTTCCATTCATCCTTCTGTTTGTTTTCTTACATAAACCACATAAATTATTCTACCAGGTTTCCACGGCCGATCCCCCTCAAGCCCCCCTCACCTATTTGTTTTCCTTTTACATGTGTCCCATCAGATCACAGATTTGCGCACATACAATCCATACTCCCTCCATGAAATCATACACCGGTGACTCATGCATTCGGGATTAACTATCTTGCACATGGTATAAACAGCTACTAAATAAAACCCAGAAAAAGGATATTGCCTTTTAAATAAATCCTGACAGCTGCGGAATATTCTGCACAGATGCAATGTTTAATAAGCTGTTCACATTCATTCGCCAACAGCGCAAAATCAATGTATCATATCACTGGACTAGTCTATTAGCTGGATATACATAGAATTTAAAGTACATTTCATCGCACTATTTGACTATCTTAGATGACTCATTTATTATTAAACTTTATTTCACTTCTTATACCAGGACCCACAGTTACATGATGAAATTCTTTGCACCTGCATCTACCATTAGAGGGAGCTAAGAAATAAAATGCATACTTTTTACATATTCTTTAGTAATAACACCGTATGCAGGTGGTTGCAGGAAGACAGAAATTTGCCTAGTAAGGATGACGCTACTCTCTTGCAGTGTCCACTTGTTCGAAGAGCTCGTGAGAAAGAAAGGAGCATGGAGTAAGTAAGACTGCTTAATCACTTCATTAACATTTAGCGATTATCAACAAGTAGGGCATATTCTAGGTAATTTAATATACAGGGGAATTCTCAAAAATTGCCCTAGCGCCCCCTCTCCCAAGGTCATTAAAATATATACAATGAACCCTCATTTTAGCATAAACAGCCCCCCCCCCCACCAAATTAAAAAGTATTAGAGATATGCATTTCTGTATGTATTATAGTGTATGCAGCACTATCCCACTAAGTTACATGTTTCCCCTCAAAATTAACTCTAACATATGCATGGTCCCCCTTTAATTAGAATATACAGTGTATTTCCATTGATAATATTGTGCCTGTCAGGCAGGGGCGGAAATTGGGGAATTTAAAATGGCCCTAGGAAGAAAAAAAACTGAAAAAAGCGGGCCCCCTTTTGGCGGAGTCAAAGACAAGGGGGGGTGGTCACAGACAATATGGGTTGGGGTCATAACCGACCAAAGGGTGGTCTTATATAGACAACCAATTGAAGCCGGCCGTCGGGAGACAAATAAAAATAATGAAAATAGTCTTTCCAATACCTGACTTACTAGCTAACTATATAGAAATTCCTGCCCCTATGTACAACAAAAACTAGACCTACCGTAATATAACGACTGCCCCCTATTGCTACAAAAAAAGACCCTACTACCGTTCTTTTTTTTACTATAATACTGCCCCCTCATGTGCAAAAAAAGACACTACCGTTATAGAATACTGACACAATATGTTAAGGAATAGAACTACTATTATGACTGCCCCTATTGTACAAGAATTATAAACTACGATAATTTGCCCCCCTATGTAAAAGAATAGAAATACTTATAAATTTTGCCCAAAGCTTTACAAGAAGATAAACTAATATAATACTGCCACACTATCGTAACGAATAAGACCGACAGAAGGACGGACACAGATGAACACGGGAACTATACAATAATGATAATACAGGACTAACATATGTACAAGATATAACTAAGTTATATACTGCCATCCCGATGACTAAGAATACGAACTCACGATGTACTACTGGCACCCTACGCTGATAAAAGAATTAGAACGACTATAATACTGACACCTATGTACAAGAATTATTACTACATAATATGCCCCCTATGGAAAGACAAGAAATATATAATAATGCCCACTAAGTACAAGAATAGAACTACTATAATATGCCCCTATGTACAGGAATATACCATACTTAAGACTGCCCCCTATGGATAAGAATATAACTACATACTACTGACCCAAAGTACAGGAATATAGTTCTAGAATATGCCCCCTTGTACAGGAAATATAATAGCTATAAGACTGCCCCCTATGATACAAGAATATAATACCATATACTGCCCCTATGTACCACGGAATATAATCTGCCAAAAACTGCTTTGCTCCTCCATTCACAAGCTAATTTAAGAGCATATTTGTAAAACTAGGACTATGCGGGGATCGGATCACGCAGTCCTCGTGTAAGAAACAAAGGTGGTGCAAGGCTGCGCAGGCCATCGTTAAAATATGGACTACTGGGGGGCCAAGCAGACCTGTGTATAATTTATAAAAAGGCGAGTGCCTGAAAAACCAATGAGAAGACATAGTACAATTGACAGTGCGCCATAGAGATGCGAAAGGAAGACAGAGTATTTCCTTCCAACCAGGATTCGGGTTGGTATAACTCGGGGATACGGAAAGGAATGGAAACAAGGCTGGAACAAAGCTTCCTTGGAAAGGTATGTGGTAAGGACCCTAGCTTTCTAGAGTGGAAATTTAGCGTATAATCAAAGCGTTGAGTAGAGTAATCGTCAAGAAGGTTTAGAGGACAAAACGGGACCTGAGTATCCAGGCCTAATAGACTTGTCCGGGATTAAAGAAATTCACGCCTCACGTGTAGTCGATCATTATGAAGGCTACTCTGTTGTGAGCCTAAGACCACTACAGGCACTTACACTATAGTGTCACACTGCGAAGAACACGGGGCGTCCGAAGCAAGGCGAGAAGAGAGACCCCGCACACCACAAAGGACCACACTGGACCCCACAGAGGGGCAGGAGACCCGCACACCACACGGAACCACACGGGGCCCCCACATATAGCAGAGGATACCACGGCACACCACTAAAGGGGACACACGGGACAACAGACGAGCGAGGACCCTCGCCAACAACAACGGACCACAAGGGAAACAAAATGGAGGAGTCAGACAGAACCCCCAAAACAACTGACCACACTGTGCCCCCACATAATCCTATATCCCCTCAACACCACAACTGTACACCCATGGGTCCCCAATATCTCATATTATACCCCTACACCACAACTGACCACACTGTCCCCCACATATCTTCAGCTATAACCCTCACACCACAACTACCACACTGTGCCACCAAATATCATTACACTCCTCACACCACAACGGCCAACATGTTGCCCCCACAGATATCCTATATAACCCCTCACACCACAAACGGACCACACTGTGCCCCACATCTATATATACACTCCTCACACAACAAACTGACCACACATGTGCCCCAAAGATATAATATAAGACTACTACACCACAACTGCCCACCCACGTGTCCCCACATCTATCATATAACCCTCAAACAAACTGACCACAATGTGCACAAATATAAGATGTACCCCCAACCACAACTGACCACACTGGCCCCCAATTATATCAAAGTACCCCTCACACCCACAAACTGACCACACGTGCCCAAGCATATATCATATATACCACCCTCACAACAACTGGAACACACGGGGCCCCACAGATATAATATTACACTCCTCACACAAATAACGGACCACAACGGCGGCCTCCACATAGAGCATATAGACCCCGCACACCACAACGGGCAACACGGGGCCCCACCATATATCAGATAACCCCTCCACCACAACGTGGCCACCACGGTGCCCCCACATATAGCATATATACCCCTGCACAACCACAACTGACCACACTGTGCCTAGGAATAAAGTATGTGTGTACTGAAAAGAAGAATAGGTTACAGTGCCACTGATAAGTACGATAAAAATAGACAGCTCCCCACTACATTAGAATAACTACAAATAATACTTGAATACAGAAGTAATTCTGTTATATTGCCAAGAACCGGTTACAATGTACAATGGTAAATGTAATAGATCATGTGTTAAATTCCACATAGTCTGCCGTACTGGAGCATGGCGTATAGGAGGAACAATCCAGGGGGTTGCAACTAAAGGAAAAAAAAAAAAAAATTATAAAATAAAGCTAAATGCTGTAAACTCACACACCATTTCCCGGATAACTGATAGAACAGAACAGTAAAAATAATAACATGTAAGGCTCCCCCACCCAAATGTCCTTTCTCATCAAATATCATAACGGTCTATTCTGGGTGTTGCAACCCAGTTAATGCAAGTGATCACAAGGCGCGTACAGATTTCAAAAAGGTAGCAAAGAAACATCCAGCCTCATCCCGCAAAAATCACATCTTTACACAGTGCCGTCACTCCCGATGGTACGCACGAAGTATTTTTAGAAGGGTAATATTACCTTCCCCTTACTACTTTTAAGGAGTAATTTGCCGTGGGAGGAGTATGAAATTTTCAGTTAATACATATTATATATATAGTTTAATCACTCATGGCGGTATAGAATGGATATACGACTATTTATATATATCACGTGTGTCCAGTATCTCTGTGTTTTTTAAAAAATTGAGGCATGTTTAGTGATGTTACATTATGCAATGTCTGCCCAGAACTGCAGTACGCCACCAACCACCCCACCCCCCCACCACCAGACTGGAGCTGACGCCAACCAACCCCCCCCAACCAGACTTGGAGGCGCACGCACCAACACCCCCCAACTCGCCCCCCAACCCAGACCTGGAAGCTGACGCCCACCCACCGCCCCCCCCTCTCAACCAGTACTGCGACTTCAGCACCAAACCTCCCACCACCAACTGGGCTACGCCACTGACATCCAAAACCAATACTGCAGAGCGACGCCGACCGAACCCCAGGGTGCCAGACTGCAGCTATACAAGGCAAGCACTCAGTGGATGTCAGTAAACAGGATTTTTTTTAATTTAATTTAGGAACTTTTATTTCCATTTTTTTTTTTTGTGTGGGGGGGTGGGGGGGGTTTTTCATTATTGTAGTTAAGTGAAATTTGCATCGTTTGTCATTTTGCCACCTGTGCACCCCAGACATGCAAGCCCACTGAACACACACCTCATGCCACCTCAGCACCCGCCAGACATGCAGCCCCACACGTAAACCACACCTCATGCCACCTCAAGCACCCGCCAGACATGCATGATCCCCACTAACCCACTCATGCCACCTAGCACCCGCCGACAGCAGGCATCCCCCGTAACACACACACCTCATGCCACCCCTACAACCTGCCTCAGACATGCGCAGTATGTCTCGTACAACGAGCTCATGGCACCTCAGCACCCGCCACATGCAGCCCCACGTAAAAATCCACAACACCTCGCCACCTCAGCACCCGCCAGACATGCGCCCCGACGGTAAACCACACCTCATGCACCGCGGCCCCTGCCAGAAGCAGCCCCAAGTAACACACCTCATGCCACACTGAAACACACCCGTCCAGAATGCAGCCCCACGGGGTAAACACACACCTAATGCCACCGTCAGCCACCCGCCAGCCATGGCACTCCCCAGTAACACACACCTCATGCCACACCTTCAGCTCACCCCTGCAAGACATGCAGCCCCACTAACAACACCTCATGCCCACTTCTGAGCACCCGCCAGATGCAGCCCCACGTACACACACACCCTCATGCCACGCTTAGCACCCCTCCAGACATGCAGCCACACGTAACAACACACCTATGCACACGGAGCACCCCCCAGACATGCAGCCCCAGTTACAAACACCCAATCCACTGGGCACCCCCCAGACATGCAGCCCCACTAACACACACCTCATGCCCTGGAGACACCCGCCAGACAGCTTTATTATTATTATAGCGATTTACATATATATTTCACCAGAACAAAGCTTAGTATATAAATACAGCACCAGTATGGTGCTTCACTGGGTGGCGCCAGGGGTCACTGCCTGCCCCTCCCGGTGAAAAAAACAGGCCTGTCCACAAGGCAGTAAAGCACTGCAAAATTTGCATAAGAGTGGCCAACCTCTTTAAGATGCAGATCCATTTAAGTATCAGAGCAGGAAGGCAATTTCATTCATTTCTGGGGGCACTTGCCAAATCTAGATTATTTTGAGTTTGGGGGCAAAATATAAATTTATTCTAGGGGGCATTAGATAAAAGATAATTTATGCTGGAGGTACTAGAAAAAATATAACTGATTATAAATATAATTTAATGTTGAGGTCACTATATGAAACATGCTTTAATCTATGGGGTTCTAATGAAATTACAATATATTAAAGGGGCACAATATAAAGTGTAATTTATTTTGAGGGACCTGCACTATATTTAAAAGAAATCTACCTCCAGAATCAAGAACCAAAGTATGGAGTCCAATATATAAGTATTTCCTCCACTGGGTGGCGCCAGGGGTTACTGCCTGCCCCTCCCGGGGAAAGAAACGGGCCTGTCCACAAGGCTGTAAGGGCACATGTACTATATTTAAAAGAAATCTACCTCCACGAGCAAGAACTGTAAACCAAAACTACCGTACTTACACGCTGGTGTGTGCCCCCGATGGCAGGATCAGCTCTTCTTTTGGCTCCTAATGCCCTGTTTTTACAAAAAAAGGCTCTTAAAATTATGTAAATAAACCTGAAGGGCTCACTGCCCGCTCCCTTCCCCTCTCCAGCCTGGGTGGCTCCTCATTGGGTGGCTGAGGAGAGGAGGAAGGAGGCGAGTACTAAGCCTGCACAGATGTTTGCATAACTAACAGACTATGAAGCTCAGATCCTTTCAGACATTTTAAAAGCCTATGTTTTTGTAAATACAAGGGTATAAGGGGCTCAAAGAACAATGGTTCCTGCCAGAGTGTGCTTGGTTTACAACCCTTCATCCTGGTGGTAGATTTCCTCTAATATAGTGCATTTTTGTACTACAATAAAATTAATTTTGAAGGCCCACAGGATATAAATTATAATTAATTATGGCATTATATATAAATGATTAAGGGGACACTCTATATAATATGTGTAATTAACTGGAGATGCCCTATATATATTTCTATATGAAATGCAGAGGGAGTGCTTATATAATATAATGTATTTAGAGTTGATGCTTTAAACAATGTAATTATATATTTATAATGGACTAGTATTTAATACTATTATTTCAGATGGGAGCACTGGATTTATTATAATTAATACAGGGAGGTTCCTTCAAAAAGCAATATTGTTTGTATATTGATTATTCAATGGGACACTGTATATAACGCATGAAGGGGTCATAATGATGTCAGATATTAGTAGAATATTAATAGATATCTGGGGCAAATACAGTAGTGATAAGTCACAACAGGGAAAAGTCATCCTGAAGTTGTAGACCTGATGGAGGAGTCCACCTTGAAATTCCAGCATTGGGATAAGAAGTGGGGATCAAGCAGGACTCTTGCATTAGGGCACATGATCCTTCAGCCTTTAAAGGTAATAAGTGGTGTACCTGTGTACAGTTGAGGTTCCTGCAGAAGCAAACAGAGCAGAAATCTTGAAAGCAATGTACTTGCGGTCCCCGACTTAAGGACACCCGACTTAAAGACAAACCCTAGTTACAGATGGACCTTTCTGTCAACTGTGACCTCCGGTGAAGCTCTCTGGATGATTTACTTTAGTCCCAGGCTGCAATGATCAGCTGTAGGGTGTATTTAATTTTATTGATAATCCTTGGTCCCATGACCATACCAACATTTTGAAAATCCAACTGTCACTAGGACAAAACAAAATTTGTCTGGAACTACAGTTATAAAATATACCTTAAGTACAAGCGGCGCAAAACGGAAATATTCGGGTAACACGTCGGGAAAACGCGAATCGGGCCCTTAATAAATGACCCCCAATGTATTTAGAGTTGATGCTTTAAACAATATAATTAGTTTATAATGGACTAGTATTTAATACTATTATTTCAGATGGGAGCACTGGATTTATTATAATTAATACAGGGAGGTTCCTTCAAAAAGCAATATTGTTTGTATATTGATTATTCAATGGGACACTGTATATAATGCATGAAGGGGTCATAATTATGTCAGATATTAGTAGAATATTAATAGATATCTGGGGCAAATACAGTAGTGATAAGTCACAACAGGGAAAAGTCAGCCTGAAGTTGTAGACCTGATGGAGGAGTCCACCTTGAAATTCCAGCATTGGGATAAGAAGTGGGGATCAAGCAGGACTCTTGCATCAGGGCACATGATCCTTCAGTCTTTAAAGGTAATGAGTGGTGTACCTGTGTACAGTTGAGGTTCCTGCAGAAGCAAACAGAGCAGAAATCTTGAAAGCAATGTACTTGCGGTCCCCGACTTACAGACAAACCCTAGTTACCGATGGACCTTTCTGCCAACTGTGACCTCCGGTGAAGCTCTCTGGATGATTTACTTTAGTCCCAGGCTGCAATGATCAGCTGTAGGGTGTATTTAATTTTATTGATAATCCTTGGTCCCATGACCATACCAACATTTTGAAAATCCAACTGTCCCTAGGACAAAACAAAATTTGTCTGGAACTACA
This sequence comes from Engystomops pustulosus, assembly GCA_019512145.1. Classification (NCBI taxonomy): domain Eukaryota; kingdom Metazoa; phylum Chordata; class Amphibia; order Anura; family Leptodactylidae; genus Engystomops; species Engystomops pustulosus. Next base: position 57,837,867 of record CM033647.1, read on the forward strand.
GTTATAAAATATACCCTAGGACAAAACAAAATTTGTCTGGAACTACAGTTATAAAATATACCTATTCCGAATTACATACAAATTTTACTTATGAACAAACCTAAAGAACCTATATTGTACGTAACCTGGGGACTGCCTGTACAGTATACAGAAAATACCTGGCAAAATTGTACCACACTGCCTAATACACTAAATATATATTCATATGATTTGAGGAAATCTGACTTGGCTGTTGGCATATTGTGAAAAGCTTTGGTTTCTTTGAAATGTTTCTTGATGGGATGAGACAGTTGTTACATAAAGCAAACACTGGGGGCTGAGGACTTGTGCACAGGCTCGTCTTGTGTTAGTATTCACAGGGTGACAGCAGAGCCGCCTTGACCTATACAGCTGTTGAAATGACCTGTTTGTTTTCTAATGCGCACAGGTTTCATTTTCGTCGCCAATCTCCCCCTACCCACTCCAACACCAACAGTTGACAAGTTGTGTATGTCTCTGTAATAGACGCGGAAAATGACACTGTTATGGATGGAAGTGAACATGGTATTTATAAAATTTCATAACTGGTCACCTAACCACTTCTTGTTCATTTATATGCTGCTATTTTATTGTCGGACACTCAATCTGTAGCTTTACAAGCAACTGTGCCACTAAAGAACTCCTTGATCATAGTAATGAGACATGGCACCCGGTTTTCACCAGAGCCCACTGCAAAGCGGGTTGGGCTTGCTGCGGCTGGATACCACCAGGTCGCTCTAAAGGGGCGACTTGCTCGTGTAAGGCAAGGTACACAGAAACGGCAGGCAGAATCCGAGTCGTAGTTAGGCAAGAGGATCAGATTTGGGGACTTAGCAGAAGGTCAAGACAGGCGGCAGACAATCGAGGTCGGGAAACTAATCAAGGGTTAAAACAGAAAGTTCACAATAGTCTCAATATCATACTATGTGCAACCGGGCACAAAGATCTGGCAGGGGTCATAGGAAGAGGCAGGCTATATATCAGAGCAGCGGCCGGCCAGCGCCAAATAGCGGTGCCTGGCCCTTTATATTTCAAAGAGCCGACAAGCACTTAAAGGGGTTCTCACTATATGTACTTTTTTTTTTTAACTAACCAGTTCTTTTGCATATATTATAGTTGCACACCCTTACCTCACCACCCTGGGCTGTATACTTTCTTTTCCTTCACTTGTCACTTCACAGCTCACTGCTGCATAACTCCAAGATGGCCCCCATTCTGCTTAAAGACTACATCTCCCACAATCCCCCTGGTCAGCACAGCTTCTTCATACAGAGGAAGGTGCAGCCACAACCCCCAGCAGGGAACAAGGAGCTGACTGCACATGTCAGACCAGAGAGCAGAAACAGCATACAGGTCGTTTCTATGGAAACTGTAAGTGTAGCAGGAGCAGGCAGTGCACAGGAATGACTTTGATTTCATGAAAAGGGGGCAGAAGATTTAATGACACTGAATTAGTAAAGTGATTAGTGTGGGGAGATAAGGTATAGTGAGGTCAATCTTTGTCACCGGAGAACTCCTTTAAAGGGGTATTCCCATTTCAGAAAATAAATGTTTGTATGATGAATAGTTATACAATTTTCCAATATCCTTTTTGAATCAATTCTTCACTGTTTTCTAGATCTCTGCTTGCTGTCATTCTATGAAAAGATTCTGTTTACTTCCAGTGGACAGAAATCTGACCATGGTCACACAGGCGCACTGCTCATTATAACACACGGCTCTGATTACTGTCTGTGATATAACTAGACGTGCACCTGTGTGACCACGGACAGGTTTTTATCTACTGGAAGTGAACAAAAGAGTTCTATAGAACGACAGCAAGCAGAGATCTAGAAAACAGTGAGGAATAGATACAGAAGGTATATTGGAAAATTGTCTAACTTTTTATTTTACAAACAATAACATTCATTTGTTGAAATGGGAATTCCCCTTTAAAAAGATTATTTTATTAATTTGATTAAAATGAAGGGCTTTCTAAAACTAAGGATAAGTAAGAGTTGCCCCCTACTTACATATATAGTAGATAACGTATGTATGCTGAATTAACCACTGTCTGACAACCGTGTCTCTCATCGTCGACACCTCTTTAAACACTTCTTCCACTACCTCAAGAAGGTCATCATCACCCAAGACATGACGACTGGTGGAAAACCTGGGCTCGGAAAATTGCTCAGCACACCGGACAAGTGGTTTGTGGACTGTGGGAAGGGTCCAGAAACAGTTCCTCAGAGTATGCCGGTTCAAATGCCAATTTTCTTGGGAGGGGCAGACTGCAACGATGGTGGGCGGAGGCTGAGGTGTGCAGAGACTGGAGGAGTGAGGAGGCCGGTGACATGGGTGTGGACTGCGTGGAAGAATACTGACTGGTGGACAAATTGCTCGAAGCATTGTCGGCAAATCCACGACATACACCTGTTCGCACTGTTTCGGCCTCACAACAGTTGCTCAACCACGAGTCCCAGTACACTTAGCATATTGAACCTAGGGTTAGTGTAGCTCTGCGGCGTTCCCACTGCTCCCTCACACAGGTGGTGTCTTACCCCGACCCCCCCGGACCACGGCCTCTGACCCACTTGCAGTATAGTTTGTACGCCCACGTCCCCGCCCTCGTGCCTCCTATACCCCTAGCCCTGTGGTTAAACATTTGATTTGAAAAATGAAAGTTATAAACTTTAATTTTTTTTTTACTTTTTTTGTTTTTTTTTTTTGTGTTTTTAGTTTTTTTAAAACCAACGATGCTATCCTATTGCTATGGCTATTTTCTAGCCAACTATGAAAGCACACTGCTATGCCAGATGAGATGACGCTGAGTTATAAAAAAAAACGTAAAAATAAAAGTAAATGGCAGCGGACTGTGCCTAATTTAAATCAAACCCCTAATAAATTGTCCCACTTCGGTCTTTGCGATGGATATGTGCGTCACTAGCGCTAACACAACGGTCGCAAGTCTCCCTGCAAATTCCTACAATATGGTAGAGATGCACTACAGCAAGCCAGCCACCAGCAGATCAACCAGAATATAAATATAAACGCTATTGTAGGCCTAAGTAAGCCGTTGGATTCCTCCTATGGCTATTTTCTGCCAACTATGAAAGCACACTGCTATGCCATAGGATGACGCTGAGTTGATGACGCATGAGTATGAATCAACAATAAACGTAAAATAAAAGTAAATGGCAGACTGTGCCTAATTGAAATCCAACCCCTAATAAAGTGTCCCACTTCGGTTTTGTGATGGATATTTGCGTCACTAAGCGCTAAACAAACGTCGCAAGTCTCCCTGCAAATTCCTCACAATATGGTAGAGATGCACTACAGCAAGGCCCAGCCCCACGACAGATCAACCAGAAATATAAATATTAATGCTATTTGTAGGCCTAAAGTAAGCGTTTGGATTCTCCTATGGCTATTTTCTAGCCAACTAGAAAGCACACTACTATGCCAGATGAGATGACGTGCAGTATGAAAAAATTAAACAAATTAAATAAAAGTAAAATAGTAAATTGCAGACGTGCTAATTGAAATCCAACCCCTAATAAATTGTCCCACTCGGTTCACTTTGCGATTGGATATGTGGTCACTAAGCCTAAACACCACGGTCCCGAAGTCTCACTGCAAAATTCCTCAAATATGGTGTAGATGCACTACAGAAGGCCAGCCACCAGCAATCAAAGAAATAAAATAAATAATAACACGCTTTATTGTAGGCCTAAGTAAGCCGTTTGGATTCTCCTATGGCTATTTTTAGCCAACTATGAAAGCACACTGCTATGCCAGATGAGTGACGCTTGAGTTTGAGACCTAGATTATAAAAAAAAACGTAAAATAAAGAAAAACTGGCAGACTGTGCCTAATGAATAACAAACCCTCTAATAAATTGTCCCACTTTGGTGTTTGAGGTGGATATGTTGTGTTCACTAAGAGCTAAACACAACGGTAGCAAGCCCCCTGCAAATTCCTCACACTATCGGTACTAGCTGCAAATAAAAAAAAAAAATGTATAACGTTATGTGAAGCCCTAAGAAGGGCTTTGTGTTTGGGTTCTTGTAGAATCACTCCTGCCTAACACTATTCTAATTAGAACACCTCAACGCTTTTCCCTGACCAGCAGCAGAGCTCTCTCCCTAGCGGCATCCAGACACAGAATGATCCGAGCAGCTAGCAGGGGCTAGTCTATTCAGGGTCACCTGATTTGGCTAGCCAACCACTGCTACGACTGTAAGGGTACCACGTCATGCTGGGTGGAGTGCAGAAGTCTCCTGGCTTGTGATTGGTCTGTTTCTGGCGCCAACCCAAAAACAAAACGGGGGAGATGTCGCGGGATCGATGCATTTCTTCGAGCGGGGAGTTTCGTGGCAACGAGCAGTTTCTGAGTATTGTCGATAATAGACATTTCGAACGAGCATTCAAGCTCGGGACGCAGTATGTTCGCTCATCTCTACTTACTAACTCTATCTATTAGCTCCACTCTTCAGAGGCAGGGCTAGGCTCTTCCTGCTCTGGTAGGTTATTGCTTGGCTGAATAGAGTCTGGATGGGATATCTAGTCTGCTTCTTCTCATCTGAGCTAGGCTAAACTAGTCTCTTCTAGTGTCCTGCAGAACCTCAGGTCTGCGGAACTGAACTCTGGAATATTCCTGGCCAGGGGTTGTAGCCCCAGGTCAGGTGGTGGCTGCTCCTCCAATTACATCTCAGCTTACAGTGGGCAGAATGCAATCACAAGTGAGGACGACACGACAGATCTTGCATATACAAAACATTAACTCCTGCCTTGCCAGGCAGGAGGATTACCACTGCAATGTCCCCTGTGTGATGTAGTGACATGCTGCTTGGGAAGTACTCATTCGCGAATCAACCTTCTTGGCCTGAGGCATGGTGTTGCAGTATTCCCATTTCAGAAATAATGTTTGTATGATGAATAGTTTACAATTTTCCAATATCTTTTTTGATGACTCATTCTCACTGTTTTCTAGATCTCGCTTGCTGTCATTCTATGAAAAGATTCTGTTACTCTCAGTGGACAGAAATCTGACATGGTCACACAGGCAGCACTGTCATTATAACACACGGCTCTGATTACTGTCGTGATAAACTAGACGTGCACTGTGTGACCTACGGACCAGGTTTTTATTACTGGAAGTAAACATAACAGAGTTCTATAGAACGACAGCAAAGCAGAGATCTAGCTAGGAGGAAAAAAGTGAGGGAATAGATACAGAAGAAGGGTTATTGGGGGAAAATTGGTCTAACTTTTTATTTTACAAACAATAACATTAATTTGTTGAAATGGGAATATCCCTTTAAAAAGATTATTTTATTAATTTGATTAAAATGAAGGGCTTACTAAAACTAAGGATAAGTAAGAGCTGCCCCCTACTTACATATATAGTAGATAACGTATGTATGCTGAATTATACCGCACACTGCATCAGACAACATCCTTGCTTATTATGTCAATTGGGTTCCTAGCTCAAGAGAGTGATGTGAAAAATATGAGTTATTTGTATAAGGTATAATGACCCTATGTCTGTCTCAAGTGGCGGCCAAAGCGTTTGTATAGGATATGCCTGCCTCCAGTACCTCCCAAATGGTGGATTGTTGTTAGTAGCTCCCAAATCCCAAGATAACCCAGGAGCATGAATGTTACAGATACTTAGGATCATGTTAAATATAAAGTATATTCGTGGTAACCTACCAAAGTAGCGCAAGCAAGAAGTGCTCAAAAATGGGCAACTGTGGTTTCCAACTGTCCTCAACTATAGAAGGAACAGCATAAATACTGCTCTTTTGCAAAAATCCAAGAATTATATCAACACTACATTGTTAGGGGGAAGGTGTTGTTGAATATGTACGGTAAAAGCCAAAGTAAATTAAGAAAAAAAAATATGCTTAGTTCTTCACAAAATATAGAAGAAGTGGATGGTGAATGGATGTGTACTAAGTACACTAGTCATAATCTCCTTTTATTAGATGTTGTTATGAAATAATCATGAAAGCAATTATCTCTGCTCGACCCATTGTTTTGCATGTATTATGTGAATGCCCAGTCATTTGTATATAAGAATTTCATGAATAATAGGGGATGTGTCTCAATGATGTGGATCAGTTTGCAAGACATGGTTTCACACTGCAATCGTATGACAGTAAAATATAGCAGAAAGCACTTTATAGTATAAGAAGGTTAAAAGGCAAACCTCCCCCCCTGAAAAATAACAAAAACAACAAAAATAACTCCATACTGCGGAAAATCAGCACAAACCACATAAATCACATCTCAGGACAGCAGCAACTCAGCAAAACAAAGTTTACTCTGTGACTAATCATTCAGCGGGGACAACAATGTATTTACTTAAAGCTCGTGCAGGCGGTTCCCCCGGAGTGTCTCTGAAACACGCAGGCCACCATTTCACCTACACGTTTGGGTCTTCCACACAATCCAGTCTTTGTTCAGTTTTTCCTCCTCACTGGGGCACTTAATTTGTGCAGATGGAGAGGTGACTCTGGATTCCCCTATGACTTCCCTGTGATATTTTCTTGGTTTTAATTTGTGCAAAGAACAGCAAATGGGGAAAAGAAGTTGCTCAGAAGGAGCCATTGAAGGGAAAGAATTAAAGCAACGCAGGCGCAATCCGGCATTCTGGGCCTCGGCCAAGATCTCCTCGATGCACAGGTCCACTTTCTAGAGAGGGTTATTATAGGGGATTAGTGATGTAACAACAACTAATTTACTTGTACTTTCTGCAGGTTCCTAATGCATTTGTCTTTAACACGTCTCACCTCAACCAGCTGCAGAGCACAGGGGCAGGGAAGGAGAACTCTATTACAGGTAGATGGCAGCTTCCAAATGAAATATTATATTTATGTGCTATGATTTCTGTGTGTATGTATACTCATATATATATATATATATATATACATTTACTGTACACACATTTACATATCTCTGCAAATATTTTACTCTATGGATTGTAGTTGTCACTACTTATTAACCCCTTTTGTACATATATACGGCGCAGAAGTGGGGGGGCCTTGCCCTCTTTATACAGAGGTGGGGTGTGCTGAATATTGCATCAAACACCCACCGCTAATACCCACGGCCGGTTCTAGCACTGATTGCGGGTATTAACATTGTGCAATTTAAAAGATGGCAGTGCGTGGTAACCACCTTCTTTGTTGAGATTGTCGCTCCACTGAATGTCATCGGGGAGCAGTGAACGGTTGCCATGACAGCTATTCAGACCCAAGGCTGTCTGGTTTCTGTAGTTTCGTTACAATGATCCAGTGGCTCATTGTAATGAATACTGTGTACAGTAGTATTGCAGTATATTTTAGGAATGATCAGACTATCTTGGGTTAATGTACCATAAAGGGTCTAAAAAATTAAAAAAAACAAAAAAAAAAAGTTTCAAAAAAATCCCTAGAACTGATACAGAAACATAATAAACAGTAAAAATCACAAACACGTTAGGTATCGCCGCATCCCAAAATACCTGATCTATCAAAATATAAAAACGTGATTGCCAGCTGTGAACCCATAACATAAAATAGCACCCAAATGTCCAAAACACTACTTTTACACCATTTTACATCGCATAAAAAATATAATAAAAAGTAATTAAAATGTTGCACAGTCCTTAAAAAGGTAGCAATGAAAATGTCAGTTCATTTTGCAAAACATGACACCTCACCCTACACCATAGTATGAAAACTTTTTTCTTGTACACATTCATTTAATTTTTGAAAATGTATTAAAACGCAATAAACCTGTATAAATTTGGTATCACCGTGGTATCATGTTTTTTTCACCACATTTGGAATTTTTTTCCAGCTCCCCAGTACAATAATAAATAACATCGCTGAGAAGTAAAATTTGTTACGCAGAAAATAAGCCCTCACACAGCTCTGTACATGGAAAAAATGAAAAAGTTATGGATTTTTGAAGGTCAAAAGCGAGAGAAATGAGCAAGAACCCTTGTCCTTAAGGAGTTAAAGTAATATTAAAAGGAAATATATCAGCAAATCAATAGAACTTGCTTTCTACTTCCCCCACGCTCAATGGGGTGGAGCTTTGATTGCTTTTTCTTTGGCGGGAAGTAGCCAGCTGCAGCATACAACTCCCCCTGCATTTACTATGCCTGTACTGGAAACCAGGAAATATTTCAGCTTTTTCAAATGACATTTAATAGTTTGGGTAATATGATCAGTCAAATTCTCTAGACCTACTGTGCCTCAAATAGATAGGCAAAAGCACTGTATCGTAGTGATCAATGATGAATGTATGTTCCAGTCATGCTAGTGCTATTACCATTGGTCCACATAAAATGTATTACATGGATCACACACAAGTCCTAAGCAGTGATGAGCAGGAATGTATTACATGGATCACACACAAGTCCTAAGCAGTGATGAGCAGGTTGGGCAATAATCTATCATTTGACCAAATATTGAGGAGAAATTTAGTTTGAGACCAGGACTATCGCACAAACTTGAATCTGAACATAAACCCATTGAAATCACTAGGGACCTAAACTTTAACACCGAAAAATTACTGTAAAGTGGGGGTAGTAAGTGCTGAGGGTTGAAAAATGGTGGAAAAAAATGGGCTACAGAAATAAAATAAATTAATAAACAAAGAGATAATAAAATATTGAATTGATCAATTAGATCATGACTAAGGCTGCATAGCCGAAACGCGTTGATCGTTTTATCTTCGAACCAGTCTGCCCATTCTCCTCTGACCTCTGGCATCAACAAGGCATTTCCGCCCACAGAACTGCCGCTCACTGGATGTTTTTTCTTTTTCGGACCATTCTCTGTAAACCCTAGAGATGGTTGTTCTGAAATACTCAGACTAGCCTTTCTGGCACCAACAACCATGCCACGTTCAAAGGCACTCAAATCACCTTTCTTCCCCATACTGATGCTCGGTTTGAACTGCAGGAGATTGTCTTGACCATGTCTACATGCCTAAATGCACTGAGTTGCCGCCATGTGATTGGCTGATTAGAAATTAAGTGTTAACGAGCAGTTGGACAGGTGTATCTAATAAAGTGGCCGGTGAGTGTATACTGTTATTGATGTTAGGTTATCTATGGCGTCCTCCATCTTGTAATGATGGTGGAGTTGTATATAATTGTTGCTGTTTCTTCCAAAAAAAGTAACCCCATTTGTTTTACTGCAATGTCTGCATGCTGTTGAAGATAGAAACTCTGCAATATTTTATGCATCAGGGCATAACCTGGTTATTAAACGTACTTAGCTTGATGAATTTCAGATTGTTTCGAGATGGTTGTATTACACATCCCAACTTGATAAGCTGTAACAATTACTAACCTAAGATCAAAAACTGATACATTTCCTATATGGCATTGTATTAAGACATGCCTAAACTTCTGCTGTTAAAGAGATGGGCACACTTGCTAAATTTTTATTCAACAAATAATGTCATGGTGCAAGTTGATGTATTATTGTTCTTTGAAGATTTATTTAAGACCTCATAAGGACCACATATTTTCTATTATTATTATTATAATTATTATTATTGTTATTATTGTTGTTATTATATCCATAGAATGCAGTAGCTCTGGTTTCCTGGTAACAAATGTTTCTTACTTTTAATAATAACTTGCATTGCTCTTAGGTTTAGATCACTTGTACAACCCCTTTAAGTTCCTATATAGTCCCTAAGAGTTAAATTAGAAAATTTTCACAAATAAGAAAGGAAAAATCTATTCATATATTGTGTATACAATGAAAGGCTTGTATTTGCTATAACCACAAGTGAGTGAAGCACACACAGTGGGGGATATTTATCAGGACCTCTGCGCACCGCCAGTGGCGTAGAGGCCCTGAAATAATCGCAAATGCTAGCTTATTGCTAGCTTTTGCGATTATTTTCCCCAATCCGCCACCTTGACGCCAGTGGGGTGTGAAGGGGGGGGGGGGGCGCAGCCGGCCGAGCGGAGGGCGCAGCCAGACGAGAGTGGGCCGGTGCGGTGCGTTACTGTCCCCGCGCCTGCGCACTCGCTGCTGCCGGCAACTTTTCATACGTGAGGAAGAAGCCTCTTGATGTATCGGGCTTTGAATTTGTAGCAACGGGGCTATCATACGCACGAGTGCCAGCGTATGATAAATATACCCCTATGTCTGAGATGGCAAGCTAGAAGTCGGTTAAGTTTGGAGAGGTTGTGTTATATTGCTTTTATCATCTATGCTAACTCCTTCCACTTATTATCCTAATATTTCTTCTGTAGGAAATAAATCTGAATGAAGCTCTGCCACCTGCAGGCATATATGGAATACAGTCTTGTTTTAAATCAATGATTATACTGCAAAACAAATTAATTCAAGTGATATAAATCTCATGTTTCAACCTGTATGGCACATGTCCATGATTATGGCATTGACAGTACTTTGATGTAACTGATTTTATTGGGGAGTATTAGTTATAAAGATTAAAAATGTGGTCTCCCATTCAGCTTACATCCTGATTACCTATGCCCAGGATTAGAGATGAGTGGACCCAATGTTATCACCCCCAGCAACTAGCCATGACTAGTCAGGAGCATATGTGGACAAACCTGGGAACGGACATTGGGTCCATTTATCTTTACTCAGGATGGGTCATCAGACTGTAATCGGTGGTGGTCCAATGCCCAGAACCTGTGATGATCAGCTAATCCGTTTTTATCTGGACACCAAGACCTACACAGAGGCTGGGTAGGATACAACCTTAGCTGATCAGTGCAGAGTCTGGGAGTCACAGCAATACTGATCCCATTCTGTATTTATTTACTGAGGTTTTATCATTACTATGAAGACTGAATGGAGATCAGACATTGTAGATGTAAAAACCTCAGAGTTCCCTTTCACAGACTTGCCTACAGGCACCAAGAACCTAAGGTGCAAGTTTACCGGTATAGCTGGTCCTACCCCATAAATGTGGCTGTCACGGGTGGTCCCGCGACCCACATTGCGGGTCGCGGCCTCACCCGTGCCGCCCTGCCCCCGCCAGCGCGCCACCAGCGCATCTCACCCATCCCGGCTCCTGGCTCGCTCCCCTCCGCGCGTGGCACCTTCTCCAAATTTAAAGGGCCAGCGCGCCATTAATTGGCGCTGGCCATATTGCCCAATTCTTCATAAGCCTGCCTCTTCCTGTTACCCTTGCCGGATTTTTGTGCCTCATAGCCTTAGAGAAGCTTCCAAGCGATTATTCCTGCGTTCCTGTGTATTCCTGCGTTCCTGTGTATTCCTGCGTTCCTGTGTATTCCTGCGTTCCCGTGTATTCCTGTGTGTTCCCGCTCCTGTGTCCTGTGTTACCCGAGTTCCTCCGTGTTGCTGTGTTCCGTGTGCCTGTGTTCCCGTTCCCACCTGCCTGGACCTCCCGTTGCTGACCTTGGACTTGGACTTGACGTTGCATCTCTGCCGCCTGCCCTGACCCTGTGCCTGGACCTGACTACGAGTCTGTCATCCGCTAAGGTACCCCGACCTCGGCTGCCACTGCGGGCTGGTCGCACCTGTGGAACGACCTAGTGGTATCCTGCCGCAGCAAGTCCAACCCGCTTTGCGGCGGGCTCTGGTTAAAACCAGGTGCCGCTTGGGCTCCAGTCCCAGGTGTCGGCTAGTTCCATCTCCCGCGGTGGTCCAGAGGATCCACTGATCCTGACAGTGGTCATAATTTATAGCATGTAGAGACCTCCAAATAATGGCCTTCCAATAAATCTAAAGATGGAGGGAAGGCAATAAGAATTGTCTAGCTACACACAGCCACCTCATCCACAGTAACACAGATACATACAGCCGCCTCACCCCAGTAACACAGCTACATACAGCCGCCTCATCCCCAGTAACACAGCTACATACAGCCGCCTCATCCCCAGTAACACAGCTACATACAGCCGCCTCATCCCCAGTAACACAGCTACATACAGCCGCCTCATCCCCAGTAACACAGCTACATACAGCGGCCACAGCACGAAACAGTGAGTACTCGTGGTGCTCACACTAGGCGCTATAGACACCTTTGAGTGAAGGGGCGGGGCGCGGCCGGACGGGAGTGGGACGGCGAGGGGCGCTACTGTCCCCGCGCCTGCGCACTCACTGCTGCCGGCGACTTTTCATACGTGAAAAGTCGCCGGCTGCGCAGGGCCTGGCGTAGGATAAACGCTGCGCTGCTGGCAGCCCGATACATCAAGAGGCAGCAGGATGAGTGGGCGGGCAGTTTATGCAGGGGCTGGATCGCCGGGGAGGCGCTCACCTATGCCCGGAGGCGGAGGGCGGCGTTCGGCTCATGAGGGGGGCCCCAGGGCTCGAGCCCCGGGAGCCCCGCCTATAATCCGGCCCTGGACCTACTACTAGTGTGTAAGGTAGCATCATTGGGCGTGCAGGGGTTAGAATCGGCTCTGACTACACCAGACTCCATACAGGAAGCTGCTGTGTGGGTGAGGCTTGCAGTGTGCAGAGAAGCCTCGGTACTCAGTACAGCAGAGGAAGAAGAATCTTTGAAACACCCGGTCTGTGCAATGTAGTTTTTTTACAATCGTACCACAATTTTAGATATGATCACCATACACACCAGGAAAGCTCCCGGCATATGCATTTAATGTGTCTGTAGACTATACTGTCAAACCGTGGCATCTACCCAGCATACATTGCATCTGGCTCCACTAGACCTCAAGACTTTGCACAGCATGCCATCAACCATTTATTTACATCTATTGGCAGCCAGCTACTGGGCCAAGTCCCTCTTTGCCTGGGCCCCAAAGCTGCTATGATGGTATTTCCACCAGTACCTGCATATGGCATTTATAAGAGTTTCCTCAAGAAAATTACAATAGTTAATGTGACCATTATTCCTCCAAGATTTATGCAACAATTACAGCTGGTTTATAAAATACATATATCTACAGTGACAGTATTGGGAAAAGGGGCGGTGCGTTGACCCATAATTGAAAATAACAGCCAAAAGTCCACTATTTTGCAATTTTAATCATTTAAATAAAAAATGTAAAAATAAGTGATCAAAAGGCTGCACAGTCCTCAAAATGGTAGCAATGAAAAGGTCAGCTCATCCTGCAAAAAGGACACCTTACACAGCTCCTTACACCTAAGTATGAAAAAATTCTTAGCTTCAGAAGACGATGAAGTGAAAACATTTTTCTGTACACAAGGTTTTCCATTTTTTAAAATGTATTTAAACACAATAAAACCTGTATAAATTAAGTATCCCCTTGATTAAACCGAACCAAAGAATAAAGTAGACGGAGTGGACGGAGGGCAATTTGTTATGCAGAAATAAGCCCTCACACAGCTCTGTAAACAGAAAAACGGAAAAGGTTGTCGATTTTTGGAGGTGGGGAGCGAAAAATTATCTTAAAAAGGCTGCGTCTTTAAGGATTTCGCTTCGAATACTGTATCCTTCAATACCATTAAACACAAAAAATAAGGCACATAATGTGGGAATAGACAGACACAATGGGGCAGATTTACTTACCCGGTCCTGTCGCGATCCCGCGGTGCGTTGTCAGACGAGGATTTTGGTCTGGCGCAATTCACTAAGGTCCGTGCATCCAATTTCCAGCAGGTGTCGCTGCTGCGCCGAGGTCCACCGGAGTTCACCATCTTCTTCCCGGTGCATGTAAGTGCTTGATCTTGCGTTTTTTTTTCGACAGCCACGCCCCCCAATTTCTGTTGCATGCAAGCCAGCGCCGATGCGCCACAATCCGATCGCGTGTGCCAAAAACCTGGGGCAATTTGGCGCAAAACGGCATAAAATGGAAATATTCGAGATTCGCGGTATGTGGACCCTTAGTAAATGTGCCCCAATTTGTCCAAGATGGTATAGTCTGTGATCAGCCTGCGACAGTTCTTAGCGTTCAGGATAGTGTCCTTAAAAGAGTTCATAAATTGGCAGGCTCCTGGATAGCCTCAACAGTATGTTTTTCCCATTATGGAACAGTCCATAAACTATGGCATGGCATGATGGTCACTCAAAAAAATATGTGCATGGATGTTTCCTCCTTGAAGTGACCCCTGGGACTGTACTGAGATCTGCACAAGTTGCTGACATGGATGACTGAGGCAATCCATCTAAGACAAATCCTTGTGCTTATTGATCAACCTGGTGCACGACAGATTATTTCATACAGTGTCTCCCATGCAAGCAGTGACCTCTGGAATACCAATTTGAGGTTAGTATGACCGTCTGATCACTTTTTATTATGTTTTTCATGTGATGCAAAAATGACAAAAAAGCAGCATATGCCATGCTAACCGTGAGCCCTGGGATAGACTCAACAATGTCTAAAGTTCTGATGAGAGTGTGAATAGTCTTTGGCTTTTAAAGTCTAGCGTCCCTCCTTATGGTGCTTCCTCACAAAACAAACTTCCACAGCATAATACCAGGGGATGTCCCACTTTTCCCTTCTGAGACCCCACCAGAGGGGCTGGAGGAAGAAGCAAGACAAGAACTTCCCATCACAGCTGTTAGCTATTCTCAGAGTATTACAAACCAAGTCATCAAGAACATTAAGAAGATCCTCTGTGACATCCCGGCCGCAGTGCAGGAGATCTGGAAGGGATCTATAAATATCCCCCACTGACTTTAGGATCGGCAGCCATATGGCTTTTCTGTCTGATGCTGTGCAGCTGAGATTTCTCTGCTCTCTGTAGCGGCCCCTCACCCTCCATTCCAGGATGATCTCCATTTTCAAATCTGTTGAAATGTGGAATTTGAAAATTTCAAGTTCAAAATTCTGTAGTGCAAAATTTTACAATTTCAGGTTAAAATTCAGGTAATGTTTCTGCCCATGCTTACTCGTCCTCCTGTCAGCTGTGAGGTGCACCCCGGCACTAATTGCATTGCGGAGTGTGCACCAGATTCTATGACTTGTTGGTGCATGGCGGGTATGGCCGGCCTGGAAAAATAGTGGCAGCTGGGAACTTCATACTGTGGGACAGCCACATCCTCAAAGGTTTCTTCACCAGCCTGAATGGGAGCATTTCAAAGACGAGTTATTTGGAAATGCTCTTGTTCAGGAACAGAGCTTGTGAGTGAGATGGCTCAAACTTCCTCTTTGGTAGGCTTGGTGGTGGTGATAGTGGTGCTGCTTGGCAGTGGTGGTGATGTTGCATCCTTCCTTACTTTTCTAGGAGACAAGTGGCCTTGTCACTCAGGTGGTGGCACAGGCTGAGCCAACTGAAGCAGCAGGGAGAGCCTCAGGTGTCTGCAGGTTTTTTTGGTGTCTCAGCCACTACAGCTCATGTTTACCTTGCAAGTGCCTAGTCATTCATGAGGTGCTCAGATTGGTAAGATTTTGGCCAAGGTTTATGGATTGGTGGCACAGCGGCAAATTATACATGTTATGTTTTCTGCACTCTGGAAGAAAAAAATGCCATGCCACGGGAGCAGCTTAGTGCAGGGATGTTGAAGCAGATGACTTAGTGCCCTGGGTAGTGAGTATGTGATCACAGCTTCTATTTACTTCATGGGTATTTCATCAATTCACAGACAACCCCTATAAATTCCATACAGTAAAAATGTAGCATTACATGTTATCCATAATTCTCTGTCCTTGTTGAAAAGAGAGTTGAGGATTTTATTTAATGTAGTAGCCCTCCACCTCCAATTCATTTGCATCCGAAAATTCTCATAAGGGTGGTTTACGGGATCATCTGGGGCGTGTCACGTGGGATAGATACTGCTCAAACTACAGACCTGCCAAAAGTTATTGGCAGGTCCATGCTGAAAATAACCAGAATCCATGCTATTGGTGTGTATAAAATTTAAATAAATTAGGTTTAATTATAAATTAAATTATAAATTTAAGGTGAAGGGCTGTATGAAAATAAACTAATTTAGTGGCATATACTGTATGTCTATTGGGAGTATATGTCTCATCAGTACTTTCGTCATTGATAACTCTTCTAGTGTGTGAGACAACTGTCAGCATGTGTAGTTTCATTCATAAAGTATCAGAGAGCCAACTGTGTCTTCTGTATGGGGGATGGAGATATAGGGGGGGATTTCAAAATGTGTCTCAGGTTCCACCAGTTTCTAGCGGGAAAAATCTTTTACTGTGCCACATTTATCACTGTGATGCTGAATTCTGGTGCAGGATAAGACTGTCGGTTCCTACTTTAGACCTTCTTTTAGTTGATCTAAACTGTTCGCGCCAGAATTTTGGGGCGCATGAGCGATTTTCCATAAGCCTCGCCCCTTTTTTGTAAGGAAAGCTGCCAAAAAATGGTCTAAAAACCTTGATAGCTGTGGTGCAAGGCATTTTAGACAGCGTTTTTGGTGCAAAACCAACAGACTTGTGGAGCAAGTGCGTTAATACATCCCCCCCCCATTTGTGTGGGGGTCTTATCAATTGTAATTTTGTCAGCAGTTTTTGATTCAGGTGGTGGGTCTGGTAACTTTAGTGGACATGATATAGGGGGTATCTGGGATAGGGACTATTTGTATTTATTTGAAAGCCTGAGGCTGGTGGGCCACAGACGTTCTCATACAACTTGGGCCCTGGTAGCTTTAACTGGTTCACGACCACCTGCCGTGTATTCACGATCGTGGGGGTCCTGCTTATCAGTAACATTCGCAATCGGTGCTAGCACCGATCGCTGTGGTAACGCCCGCAGCCTCAAAAAGATGGCAGCGCATGGGCACCACCATCTTGCCTAGTATCGTCGCTCCCCGTGACGTCCTTCCGAAGACCCGAGGCTATTTCGTTTTAACCCCTTCATTACAATGTGCTGATAGCACATTGTAATGAACGAGGAGGAAAATCCTCATATACTGCCATACTGTAGTATGGCAGTATATGACAGACAGACAACCTAGGGTTAAATCACCCTAGGGAGTCTGAAAAATAGTAAAAAGAAAAATTTCCCTAGAACATAAATATAAATAAACAGTAAAAATCAGAAACACATTAGGTATCGACGCGTCCAAAAAATCCCAAAAATATATTAACGGTTTTTCAATGCGTTTAACCCCGTAATGGAAAATGACACTTTTTGCCATTTTGAAAAATATTAAAAAAAATCTATAAAGTGATCAGAAGGTCGTACAGTCCTAAAAATTATATATATTGAAATATTATCAAATGTCCCAAAAAATTACACCACCACAGACCCGTACAACAAAGTATAAAAAAGTTATTAGCTCCAGAAGATGCAAAATCTAAAAAAAAAATTTTGTACAGGAGGTTTTAATTTTTGTAAATGTATGAAACATTATTAAACCTATACAATTTGGTATCCCCGTATCGAACCAATCCAAAGAATAAGTCATAAAGACATGTCATTTGGGCTCTAAGTGAAAGCCGTAATATCCAACCCCACGAAAATGGCGCATATGCGTTTTTCACCATTTTCGCTGCATTTGGAATTTTTTTCCCGCTTCCCAGTACATGGCATGGAATATCAATACCATCACTATGAATGCAATTGTTACACAGAAACAAGCTATCACACAGCTCTTTACGTGTAAAAATAAAAAAGTTAAAGATTTTTGAAGGTGGGGAGTGAAAAATGGAAATGAAAAAACAGGAAAGGGCCTGTTCATATGCTAGAATAGAATTTGTGTTCATGAATTACTGATCTTATAAAACTGACACATTTGTATCTCAACGGATCTCATTTCCGTCGGACTTCCCGATGCTTTCGGATTTGTGCTGCTTTGACAGGTATTTAGAAGAGGATTGTGTCGCATGGGATCATATTGTGGCGCCGGCTTTCATGCGACAAGTCGGGGGGGGTTGGGGCGAGAGGGAGTCGTTCGGACGATCTGACTGATTTGGACTCAGGGTGGGATTTAAGATTTAAATTGTGTCACAACCAGTGCACTTACATACACCGGCGGGAAGTAGGTGAACTCCGATGAACCTGAGTGGGGAAGCGACACATGCAGGATATCGAGCGCAAGATGTTAGTGAATCTCGGCACAGTGCATTGTCTTGGACAATGCACTTTCGGAAACTCCTCCGGAAGGGTAAGTAAATGTGCCCCATTATGACCACCTGAGTCTGGCTTTAGGAAAAACTTAGATCTGGTGGTCAACTCATTTGAAGCAATGTAAACAAAATGCCTGCCCTTTAATACTATCCAAAAAATTGCATTAACATTTTTTGTATTATGCATATTTTTAATGATTTTAACACGAGTCAAATTTTTCAGCACTATTATGACAAGTGTCATACATTCTTTTTACCCCCAAAAGTCCCACTATGTCTTACTTTCGGGGTATGTCTTACATTGGAAAAAAAAATAACGATTTTTGTTTTAACCATAAAATTAACATTTATTAACAACCTGAACAGTATGGTATTCACCATAAAACAGTTTTATAAAAGCAAGTGCCAAGATTGTCTTGTTACAACCGTATCATGACGGTATTTCGCAGCAAGTCTCCATGCAATTTACCGTATAGGGACTTGCCACAATTGCACTGTAGGTGTACCGCAAGTTAAGGAAACTTTACATGGTACATTTTGTGAATTGCTTACTTGGTACCGTAATGGCGATCGGATCAATTCCCCTGCGGTGCTGGGTAGCGGTGTGGTTTCTTCTTCCTCATGCAGGAGCCGCTGGGCCAATCAGAAGCTGCAC
Organism: Engystomops pustulosus; assembly: GCA_019512145.1. NCBI lineage: Eukaryota > Metazoa > Chordata > Amphibia > Anura > Leptodactylidae > Engystomops > Engystomops pustulosus. The sequence continues at coordinate 57,856,490 of CM033647.1, forward strand.
AACAGGGCACAGAGGCTGTGTGTTTTTGTATGTTGTCCATGGTCCTGATAAACCACGGACAACATTACTGCTGCTCCCATGGCCTCCACACCCTCCGCTCATTCCGCTGCAGATCCGTCCGCATCCCACTCTAACCGGTTGAATCCCGCTCAAGCCGTCCGCATTCCACTCTAACCGTCCACATGCCGCTCTAACCATCCGCACCCGCAGTTAATGCAGCAAAAGGTACCGGTACTATGGCTTATATTTTTCCAACGTACAGTTTACTATGTCTTATTGTCGGAGTACGTCTTACATTAGCCGACCCCCCTAAAACCCCCCACTACGTCTTACTATCGGGGGTGTCTTACTATCAGGGAAACATGGTAGGAGGCTGACCAGCTATATACTACTGGGGGCCGGCTGGCATATACTGGGAGGCTGTGACCAATGCATTTCCCACCATAGGCTTATACTCGAGTCAATACGTTTTTTTGTTGTAAAATTAGGTTCCTCGGTTTATATTTGGGTTGGCTTATACTTGAGTATATACGGTACTTTGATTCTATATGAAAATTTTCCATTCTCCTTTATGTGCAATTACCAGGGAAAATTAACTGCAAGTTCAACAGCATGGATAGGTTTTACTTCTTGACGATTGTATCTTTGCTGCTTTTGGCCTTTGGTTTTGCACACTAGATGGCTGTCTTGACTTATCTATTTATAGAAATTGTTTTTTGTTAGGAATAAAAATATATAAAATGATGGGGTTCTTTTATTTCTGCATTTGTGGTGAGTAAAGTTGCACTTGTTTATAGACAGCAGTGATTTTACTACATAAGCCTAATTTAAATAATGAATATGAAGTTCCGTACAATTCTTAAAGGGCCAACATGGAATTTCATAAACCTTACCATAGGACTTTCATCTTTTGACCGTTGAGGCCCCAAAAGTGTCAAGTCAATGTACTAAACTTTATTAGTGACTTCTGAGCTTTGCATGTGACAAAACATAACTAAAGTCTCCACTGACAGCTCCAATAATTGTCAGTAGGGTTTTATGTGGCATTTTAACTAGGAAACATGCCCTGGCAGCCATTTACTACTCTGTGTCCGACAACCTCCATTTCTAATGGAGTTTTGTTTAAAAGATCAATCCACATAAAGATATTTATGATTTTTAGGTTTTTTTACGGTATATTTCCATTTTGCTAGAATTCCTAGTATTTTAAATTGTGTTATACCTCTTTGAGTGTCGTATTGTGCAGCCGTTTTTATCAAGGTTTGCTTTGGACCATAAACTAGCAGAGCTTCACTACATAAAACTGAGAAATCCCTTAAAGAGTTGTAATGGTGGCTGTATCTGTTTTTACCCAGCTTTTCCAAAAAACAAATAATTGACTGAGGCTGACCTCAGTGCTTTGTTTTTATTAAAATGGATATTTTTATTTATAAATTACATTTTTATATTTTCAAACTTAAAAAAAATTTAATTGTACAATTTGTACAAATTGTCCAAAATTTTAATATGTAAACAATGAAACAATGAAGAAAAAAAGGTTATATTGTGGCTTTGAAAATCCATATAATGAGTTAATCAGTAAAGCAAACTGTGTTCAAAAAATGGTAAAAGTCAACTATAGTAAGACCACAAAATGGTCAGCCTTTTATGGGTTGGTTGTGAAGGATATGCCTGTAATAACACAGGGAGTAACGATAATAACATACGCTCTGGTTTTGTATAGGACAGGACGAGAGACCCATAAACACGTTAAGAGGTTATCCCGGGATTACAATGGACACTAATAGCAATTCTGGAAGTGTCAGGCATAATCCTGGTTAATAAAACAGAGACGTCGCTTCATGTGGGCGAAAGTTGGACGCACAGGGAATATTTCAGCCACTTTCCTATATGTCTATATTTGTTGCTGTGAAATGGAGTAAATGAGGGGTTGGTTTTGTGATATAAGACGCAAGGGTATTCTTTTACATTTTGGCTCCGCTGTACCGACGCGTTTCATCTTCTGGATGAACTTCAGTGGAGGATTGGTAAACCATAATTGTGCATTCCTTATGTAGCAGAAATGTTAAAAAGATACAAATATCTAAACGGATCTAGATGAGGAGTGGTCTCATTACCTCATCCTCAGCTGCAAGATGCCACATGGCTTACATTTAAGATCTAATTAACCCTAAGACTTGGCTGAAGATCCATGGAAAGAGAGGATCGGAGGAGCAAAAATGGGTAATGTTTAGCTATACTTACAATACTGTACATTTTGTAACATTTTAGTAACATTCCAAAATGTTACTTCGGCAGTAATACATTTGATCAAACTTTTGATTTCAACAGGATCTTGTCTTTGTTAAACAAAACATGTTAAATGTGTGCTGTAGCAAGCTTTGGATGAAGTTGATTTGAACTCACTAAAAGCAATACAGCATGAACAGACGCGTTTTGGTACATTTTTCTTATGGAAAGTGTAGTTATACTTCATTTTACCTCCAATCCTCTGAGTTTCTCTTCTTCTTTCTGTCTATAATATGCTTTGAATCATTGGTCTCCATTCCTGCTGGAGTAACACTAAAAGAGGGATCATTTTGTGGGGGGCTTTTTTTTCCCCCCGTTTTGCTTGTCAAGTTGTATAGAATAGTTTGCAATGCTGTTGTACTTCCTGATACTATTTTAGTCTTTCAAATGACCCTCCATGACTAGCAATATAAATAAATGGACATGCAGTATATAACCTGTGTGAATGTGCCAGGCATATATATGTGTGTTTATATTCCTGCCTGTATGTGTGTATATAGGTATGTATATTTGTGTTTTGAGTGTGTGTATATTTCTCTTTATGTATGATCATGTAATTGTTTAGAGTGATTTATTTGTGGATTGGTCATATAGGAACATTATTTATTAGAGATGTATAGAATGGTATTTATATGTGTAAGTCCCAGTTTGCCTTTCCATCACACCCTCCTTCAGTGGTTTATAACAGCAAAAATAGAGTTGCAGGGAATGCAAGTTTTGATATTATATTTAACGGAAACATGTTGTACATGGTTTCCTATGGGGAAAGGAAGGTGAACGGAAGTTCTGGTGTTAACTTTTCATCATGTCCTTGCATTAGTAGAAGAATAGCACAGCAGCCCATTTTTTTCTGCAATAAATAACAGAAGAAATTGCCATACATGTAACACAATGGGGCTTATTTACTAAGTCAGGGGCCCTGAAATTCCTATGCCAGTCAGGGGCCCTAAAATATTGCTGACAGCATGCATGCTTGTGTATCTGGATAATTCACCTGATCTTCCATTCTAGGCCCTCACTTGGTACCGTTAAGTATTTTACTTTTCCCTCTTAAGAATTGGTTTCAGTGTTTATACCTATATGAGGATGAGACTCTGTTCTATAACAATCTCCCTGGCTTTATTAGCAGATACTTAACATACTTCCTACTATCTTACCAGAACCTATAATAAATAGCATATATTCAACCTCATATTTTTATTATCCCACCAAGCCTCATACTATATTCATTTTTTCTGTTTTTTTTTGTAAAATCCAGGACCATAGTACCTCATAATGCCCCACTCAGATGCCTATAGCCGATACCGACCATACAATCAAACCAGAACCCATTGCAGATACTTTCCACTTCTTGTACAATCCTGCCACTCCCCTCAGCAGATACCCTTCCATTCCATAGGGGTAAAATAATGAGATATTGAACATAAAATCAAATCCAATTTGAAATGTTATATTTGATAGTGGTTCAGAAAATGTAGTTACCTACTTGGTATATCCAATGTTCTTCTTGAAATCCACTTTGTGCAGTTACTATATGAAGTGGACACATACATGACCTTTTTATGGGTTACTTAAAGCTCTCTTTTGCTACTGCACTAGTAAATGGCAATTGCCGGTTTAGATGTAGGACCAAGCCAAGAGTGCGGTGAGACCACTAACATGATTTTTAAGTATGTAATTATCCAAAAATGAAGCTCCACCGAGTTTTAGAAGAGAAGGCAGCATTGACATGAATAATAGTAGAACTGAAAACAAAAATAGTAAAAGTATCTTAACAGTGGAAATGGGACATATATAGGACTTATTACCATGCTCGTCTACTCAGCCCGAAACAGAGATGTGTTTTAATTTTAACATTTATATACTGGAACAGTTGGTGGAGGGGTCAGTCAGTCCCCTCTTCTGTACAAGACTCTTCCTGCACACCAGTCTCCTCATGTTCAGTCTTCTCTCCCATCAGCCCCCTCTTCATAAGCAGTGTCTCCATTTTTCACCAGACTTGGCCAGTGTGTTTCTCTGTACCATTATCATCTTTCCCAACTGTTTCCTCCTACGTATACATTTATTCTTGTGCCCTAATGTCCTCCTCTCTAACAGCCTTTTACTCTATTATCTTCCTCTCTATTAGTTTTGTATTCTGCAACATTCTTTTCCTCTACCACCAGCCTCTTTTTATTCTTCTTCCTCTGCAAGTTTTAGTCTCCTATTTTCATCAATCTTCTTATATGAACTAGTCTCATTAGTCTCCTCCTCTATACCTATCAATTCTTTCACACCAGTCTCTTCCTCTGTATAGTCTCTTCCTCTCACATCAGCCTCCTCCTCTCTCACCCGTCTTCTTCTCTTTATCAGTCTATACCTCTACAACCAGTCTCCCATATCCAACTTGTTTCTTTCTATCTCATCAGTCTCCTCCTCTATACCTATCCCTTTCTTTCACACCAGTCTCTTACTCTGTGGTAATCTATTCCTCTCACACCAGCCTCATCCTCTATCATCAGTCTTATCCTCTATAGCAGCAGTCTCTACCTCTACAACCAGTCTCCCATCACCAACTTATTTCTTTCTGTCTCAGTCTCCACCACTTCACCAGTTTATTTGGCCCCGCCATTTTTTCCTTTACAACATTCTTTTTAAATCTTCCTTTTTTTGCTGGAAAAGGTTAATACTTCTTTCCCATTCTACCTCTGGGAAGGTCGCCGTCATTTGCTGTTTTAATTTTTTTCCCCAACAACTTTGAGGCTTAATAGCTTTAAAATTTTACAAGTTGTAAAAACAATTAAAGCTGTAATTTGAAAAATAAGCAGAACCGGCCCCTTCAAAAAGCCTGTGAACCTTTCACACTTCACGCTTAAATGGGACCTTGTGCTACAGTCAAAGCTGGGGCCGTCTATGACAAAACACAGAAGCGTCCTGCGACTCGGCTGATGCCAGTTTGGACTCGCTGTTTATTTTCATGATTCCATGGAAGAATTTTAATTTAATGAGTGTTTCGTCCGCTAATGTAAAGCATGGATGGAAGCGTGTAATTATGATGTCAAAAATATTTCAGCTTAAACAGCAGCAGCTGACAAAAGGGATTTGATTTGCATCTGAATTGTGTCAGGAATGGTGGGGTGGTTGCGGGGGTGGGGATCATACAGCCTCGGAGCAAATAACCTCAACGACTGTATTGTTCCTTGTCCCGATTCCTTCCATGGCTTCGACTCCCAGGATATGCGAACATTTCGCACCTCATAATGTGTTTCACTGTTTTCTTTCCCCTTCTTCTTCATACTTGTTGATTATTACTCTGGATGACGCCACTAGAGGTTGTTTTTCTTGAAGCCAATTTAATAATGGTGGAGAAGGCAGGTCGCAGTTCTCTGGATATGGATGGAGTGCAGTCGGCTTTTAATCTGCTATTCCACAGTTTCCATTCATTTCTAAACTGAACCTTGTTGACAGTAACCTGTAAATTGTTGACTAGATTGTGAAACTGGGCACCAGACTCAAAGGTTATAGGGGCAAAAGGTACCCTCAGGGGGGGCTATGTAGTTTCATGTTTTTACATTTAATTAAACTTCATTGGAGAATAATTACCAAGACAATGTGCTGCTGAATCACATGCTTTGTGCAGCGCTGTGTAATCTGTGTGCACTACATAAATAAAGAATGATTATTATTATTATATCTACGCATCACATTATCTTAGCATATAATGTGTTATCTGTAGTACCATCGGTTAATATGCTGGTTCATAAAGGACATGCAGCTGAATGGATGTCAAACTTTTACAACAATAATTCTGCAGCAGAATACAGACAAATTTTTCTGGTTTGTGTTTTGCAGTCGTATGCCATGTTTTTGCTGTAGTATTGGGCATTGCATTGCAAAGTTTGTACTGAATTTCGCATCCAGAATACTCAGCAATAAATTGCCATCCTTAAGTTTCAAAATCTACAGCAGAAATCCATTTTTGAGGCAAATTTTTATGCTGCCTATAGATGAGATTTGTATAAATCTGCTAGCTATGCTGCTATTTTATTATGCCTCAGATTTTTATGCTAAAATCCACAAGATAAACCTATGTAGCATATGCAGCGTAAGGTGGGCACAGTTAGGTTAAGGTGGGCACAGTTAGGCTAACTGATCACTTTGCATAATATTCAAATTTTTCTGCACATATGTTCCTTCGAAAATATTGCAGCAAAATACAAAATACACAAGTAATTGTGATTTAGAAAAACTAATGTTGATGATGCTATATGTTCACATAAATTATTCTAATCTACGATACTCTATGATACTATCAACTTTATATCTATGGGTACCTGAAGATGAACATATGGATCCTCATAAAAGACTCTGATTAGAACATACTGTAAAATAATGGCCACAGGAACCTATCTATTATACAGTATTGGATTTTGTGAAATATACATCTATTAACAATTCTGTACCTCTCTTTTGTTATGTAAAATAAGGTGGCCTGGTTGAGAATTGTCTTTTAGACATACTTGTCCAGAAAATGGTAACAAATGGAAGGTCATGTGTTCCTTACTGTCTATGACGCATCTCCCTTCCATATATGAATGCTATCATAAGGTCCGGGAAGGGAGATTGGTCATGAACAGTTATCCATCTCCCACCATTTTACAGAAAGGAATGGCAACTGAAGATAAAAGATCATTTCTAAAACAGGAGGCTTTTCTTTACATATCAAGAAATCTATGAAAATGTTAATAGATGTATTTTACTTATTTTAAATGACCTAATATCCTGCCTCCACACATTACGGAAAACTTGATGTGACCAATAGAGATGAGCGAACATGCTCGTCCGAGCTTGATGCTCGTTCGAGCATTAGCGTACTCGAAACTGCTCGTTGCTCGGACGAATACTTCGCCCGCTCGAGAAATGGCAAGCTACCGCCGTTTTCTTTTTGGCGGCCAGAACAGAGCCAATCACAAGCCAGGAGACTCTGCACTCCACCCAGCATGACGTGGTACCCTTACACGTCGATAGCAGTGGTTGGCTGGCCAGATCAGGTGACCCTGGGATAGACTAGCCGCTGCCCGCGCTGCTCGGATCATTCTGTGTCTGGATGCCGCTAGGGAGAGAGCTGCTGCTGGTCAGGGAAAGCGTTAGGGTGTTCTATTAGCTTACTGTTAGGCAGGAGTGATTCAACAAGAACCCAACAGCCCTTCTTAGGGCTACAATAACGTTCTACTTTTTTTTTTTTTATTTGCATCTAGTACCATTTTGTGAGGAATTAGCAGTGGGACTTGCTACCGTTGTGTTTAGCTCTTAGTGGCACACATATCCACCTCAAACACCAAAGTGGGAAAATTTAGTAGGGGTTAGATTTCAATTAGGCACAGTCTGCCATTTTTCCTTTTTTATTTTACGTTTATTTTGTTTAATAACTCAGTGTCATCTCATCTGGCATAGTAGTGTGCTTTCATACTTGGCTAGAAAATAGCCATAGGAGAATCCAAACGGCTTACGCCTACAGTAGCGTTATATATTTGATTTCTGGTTGATCTGCTGGTGGCTGTACTTGCTGCAGTGCATCTACTAGCCAATTGTGAGCAATTTGTAGTGAGACTTGCGACCGCTGTGTTTTGCGCTTAGTGACGCACATATCCATTGCAAAGACCGAAGTGGGAAAATTTAGTAGGGGTTGGATTTCAATTAGGCACAGTCTGCCATTTGTCCTTTTTTATTTTACGTTTATTTTGTTTAATAACTCAGCGTCATCTCATCTGGCATAGTAGTGTGCTTTCATACTTGGCTAGAAAATAGCCATAGCAATAGGATAGCATTGTTTGGTTTTAAAAACTCAAAAACACAAAAAAAAGTAAAAAAAAAATTAAAGTTATAACTCTCATTTTAAAAATGTTTAACCCGAGGGCTAGGGGTAGAGGGCGGGGACGTGGGCGTCCAACTACTGCAGGGGTCAGAGGCCGTGGTCCTGGCCGGGGTGAGACACCACCTGCTTATGAGGGAGCAGGGGAACGCCGCAGAGCTACACTCCCTAGGTTCATGTCTGAAGTTACTGGGACTCGTGGTAGAGCACTGTTGAGGCCAGAACAGTGCGAACAGGTGATGTCGTGGATTGCTGACAATGCTTCGAGCAATTTGTCCACCAGTCAGTCTTCCACGCAGTCCACCCATGTCACCGAAATCGCCACTCCTCCAGCTCCTGCACCTCAGCCTCCTCCCCCCCAGTCTGCCCCCTCCCAGGAAAATTTGGCATTTGAACCGGCATACTCTGAGGAACTGTTTTCTGGACCCTTCCCACAGTCACAAACCACTTGTCCGGTTGCTGCTGAGCAATTTTCCGATGCCCAGGTTTTCCACCAGTCACAGTCTGTGGGTGATGATGACCTTCTTGACGTAGTGGAAGTGTGTAAAGAGGTGTCCGACGATGAGGAGACACGGTTGTCAGACAGTGGGGAAGTTGTTGTCAGGGCAGGAAGTCCGAGGGGGGAGCAGACTGAGGGATCGGAGGATGATGAGGTGACAGACCCAAGCTGGGTTGAGAGGCCGGGTGAACACAGTGCTTCTGAGACGGAGGAGAGTCCTATAGCAGAACAGGTTGGAAGAGGCAGTGGTGGGGCCAGACGGAGAGGCAGGGCCAGAGCAGGTGCATCAGCGCCAAATGTGTCACGTAGTGAAGCTCCCGTGGCGAGGGCTAGATTTTCCGAAGTCTGGAGGTTCTTTAAGGAAACACCGGATGACCGACGGACTGTGGTGTGCAACCTTTGCCAAACCATGATCAGCAGGGGTTCCACCACTACTAGCTTAACTACCACCAGTATGCGCAGGCATATGAATGCTAAACACCCCACTCAGTGGCAAACAAGCCCGTTCACCCTCCGGCCCGTGCCACACCACGACTCCTTCCCCTGTGTCAGCTATAGTCCAGCCCCCGCCCAGGACCCTGCCCACAAAAACCCATCGTCGCTCCACAGGATCCTCCACAGCATCCCCAGCGTTCAGCGCCATAGCCCTAACCCCAGACGCTGGAGGGAAACGCGACAAATATAGTGCAACCCACCCGCCCACGCCCAAGCCTTAAGTGCACAGTCGCCAGATTGCTTAGCCTGGAGATGCTGCCCTATAGGATCAGTAGATAACCGAGGCCTTCGCAACCTAAGTGGCGGCGCCCGCCCCTTCGGTATTCGGTTCCCCAGCCGCCACTACTTTTCCCGATAGTTCGCCGTCCCAGCCCTGGCACCAGCAGTTGTCAGGTACAACATCACCCGTGCCCTGACCAACGCACGTTTTGACAAGTCCACCCTGACCACGTGGACACGTGGACCGAGTGCCTGCCGGAGGGCCACTATATATCGCTGACGGACACATAGGCTAACTTGGTGGGGACCGAGTCTGAACCTGGGGCTGGGTCAGTATACCTGCGCGAGCGCGAGGATTGTCGGGGGCCTATCCATCGAGTCCAGTGTGTTTAGTGACCTACGTATGCCTCCTCCTCCTCCCACCGCCTCCTCCACCTCCTCCTCCGAAACTCGAATCTGGTGGGCACGCGACCATCAGTCGGTAAGCTCTAGGCACAGGCACAAGTGCCATTCGCTAAGCGGACCAGCAAGGCGGTGCAAACTGCTGAGCCTAGTCGACAAAAGCACACCGCCCACAGAGCTATTGACAGTGGCACACGGCGCAGACTGATCTGTGAGCTGGCCAAACCGCTGCAACTGAAGCCCAGTGCATGGTTTTGTGTGAACAACGGCTGTAACCTCGGTGGCGGCTCTGCAACTCTGCAGGACGACACATGTGCCATGTCCTGGCCCATGTTTAAATCTTATAGTTCAGCGTTCTTCCTCAAGACATACCCCAATCTGTCATGATTTGCCACGAAGGTGTCGCGATCTGTGCGCATTTCAGGAAGTCAGACAGACTGTCTGCCACTCTCATGGGCAGCGCAGTCGCACGCCGTCCAATCCACTCACCACGCGTTGTGCGACGTGGCCCACGGAGGGGTGGAGAGTTCAAGCACTGACCATTTATCCATAAGTTTTACCAGTCGCGTCCGATAGATTTGTAGACTGACCAGATGTCAACTTCCACCAGCCAAGTGGTAGTACAGGATCGTCAATTCCCTCAAGTCTAAATGAGTGCAATGGACGTATGATGTCGGATATCTGTCAGGTGCTGGTAAACTTTGAGGAGTCAACACAGCATGGTCAGTGGCGAGCCGCCATCATCGCCTCACCATCCCCACCGACTGCTTGGCCGTTTGAAAAAACTACCTGATCAGCATGAAGTCGGAAGCTGTTGCGCTCGTGCCCAAGAGACGGGGGAAGAAGATTCCCTGTTGATAGCCAAAAGCACCCTCAGGTCGTCTTGTTTTTCTCAGGCGCATATCGGAAGGAGGTGGAGGTTGGGAGGATGATGAGGAGGTAAGAGGAGGTAGAATGTGGCGAGACCAAGAGGGAATCATTGTGTGAGTCCTTCACTGTTCGCGTGTATGGGCAGAAGAAGAGGAGTTGGCGGTGGAAGGAGGAAGGAAAATGACATCAGGCCAGTGAGGGGATGTGAATCTTACGCGTTTGGTACTCTGGCGCATTATATGGCAGAGTTTCATGCTAGTCTGCCTATCCCGTGACCCTCGCGTTTCAAAGATATTGTATTCCAAGCACCCTTACTGGGTTGTTCACTCTCCGGAACCCCGGTACAAGAAAATTCCACTCTCAGTCCCTGCCAGAAGGAAGATGTGTGGAATGCATGAATACCAGCAGGCCCATGGTGCACAAGCGAAACAGTTATTTCCCTTCTGCAAGCGGCTAGCGGCGAGGGCGCTAGTTTCTGCGGGACACAGTAGCGAGGGAGGAGTAGGCGAGCAGGCAGTTGTCCAGTCGCTGGCAAGTAGGTAACCTTTACAAGGACTTTTGCCCGCTTTATGTCACTCCCAGCAAGACACATGTCACGTCCCCAGTCCCGGCAGGTCAGTAGGGCTGATACACTTTACAGAAGATTGGTGAAGGGAAAAGTACGTAGCTGACCATACCCATCGTTCCTAAATGATCACAACAGCTCCCTACCAATACGGGTTCAAAGCTGCACATGTATGGCCCACGAACTGGCGCTGTACGCCTTGGAGGTAGTCCTATGCTCTGCTGCGTCTAGAGCGTCTTTTCCCCGAGGCGGGTTTTCAGTGCAGCTTGGTGGCCATCCTCACAGATAAGCGCTACACACTGCTTCGACGACAGCTCTGAACTGACGGCTGCCGCTTATTAAAATGAACTAGAAGGCTGCGCTTTCCTCGAATTTCCCAAATCTCCCCAAGGTGACAGGAAAGCTCAACCTGAATAATTGAACCACTCCTCCTCCTCCTCATTTTTTTCCTCCCTTCTCCTCCTCTTTGTACACGTAAGAAGATGAGAAAAAACCTGGCATTTTTGACAGGGCCCACTGCTCTGCATATACTTTATGCAGAATCGTTTTTCTGGGAGGGACCACCTACGCCGGTCCTCTGTTTTGAAACAATTTCTTGTGAGTGCCACAAAGGCACTCAATCTATTCATTTTTCTGGAGGTGCCACCTACCGTCCTCTGTCTTTAAAAAAATTTTTGGGACTTGCCACAGTACAGGCATCTCCAAGTCTATTGCATTTACTGGAGGGCCACCTAGCTGCTCCTCTGGTTTGAGAAAATTTTGGGACTGGCCACTACAGGCACTCAAGCTATCCATTTTCTGGAGTGGGACACCTACCTGGCTTGCCTCTGGTTTTGAAACTTTTGGGACTGCCACATACAGGCACTCAATCTATTCCCATTTTACGTGAGGGCCACCTACCATGCGTCCTCTGGTTTGAACACATGTTTGGACTGCCAACATAAGCGCACTCAATCATTCATTATTTCTGGAGGGACACCTACCTGCTCCCTCTGGTTTTAAATTTTGGGACTGCCACATACAGCACTCAATCTATTCCTTTTTCTGGTGGCCACCTAACCTCCTGCTCCTCTTGTTTAGAAACTTTTGTGGGACTGTGCCACATACATGCACTCAAAACATTCCCATTTATGGTAGGAGGACACCTTATGCTCCTCTGGTTGAAACTTTTTGGGACTGCCACATACAGGCACTTAATCCGACAATTAGATTGTCTCCATAGCAACCTTCCAACACGTGTGTCTCCATTGCTAACCTCCAAAAGAATTCGTCACTATATAGCGTGCCTCCTCATACTCCCCTTATCAATACGAGTGAAGGGGATTCAGGAGAATTGGGGTTGTTTCATGGCTTCCACATTCAAAGTTGTGTAACTTTGTACGCCACCATGCGAGGTGTGTTATCCACAAAATATATGCAAACTTTTGATTAACCGATATTATTTCACAGCGGCTTGCTTGCGCAGCTGTTTACATTCCCCTCACCCCGCCATAATCCCAAACTTAAAGCACGCTATAACACTTGAACTTATACAAGGTCTTAGAGTGCTGTTTGGGAAAGAGTAGCTAGAGACAGGGGCTTTGGATTGGCGAACAGCCGCCTGTGCTGCATAGAGCGCCAGTCTCATCCCAGATCAACACACTAGTGTTTAACTGCCTGCAACCGTTAGTCTCTACTAAGTTCACTGGCCTCCTATAAATAATAATAATAACTTTAATTTATATAAGCGTCATCATATTCTGTAGCGCTTTACAAATCATAGGAAACAAATACAAATGTAATGTAACAGAGCAAACATTTGTATGGAACAACAGGAGTGAGGTCCCTGCTGCCAGAGCTTCGGTTTATGAAGATGATGGGGGTAACACGAGGTAAAAGAATATTTAATGGTCAAGCCATTCTTCCTAGGGAATAGAACAAATATAATAAATGGAATTGCTTTTTGTTGAACACCAGACGTCTTCGATAGTACCAGGTTCCAGAAGGGTGAAGGGCTGCAGAGAAGTCTGGGCTGGTGGTGTTGCTGGGATAACAGATGGGGGAGGGGGGGGAACCGAACACAGGACGGTCGGTTATTAGTAGAGTAAAACTTCATGCAGTTAATGAGGGTTATAGGCTTTGCCTAAAGAAATGGGTTTTTAAAGACCACGTTTGAAACTTGAGGTTAGGTATTAGTCTGATAGTCCGGGCACGAGCTCTTCCATAGAATTGTGGTGCAGCTCTAGAGAAGTCTTGGAGACGCGAGGGGATGGGAGGTCCCACTAGGGTAGAGGTTAATCCGATCACTGGCGGATCAAAAGCACGGGTTGGGCGATAGACGGAGATTAGAGAGGGAGAGGGAGGGGGGTGGCAGCATTATTATACAGAGCTTTATTGATGAGGGTTATTATTATTTTAAACTGTATTCGAAAGGAGACTGGCAGCCAGTGCACGCGACTGGCAATGGAACGTAAGAATACATGGTCCCCTTATCAAACGAGCTTGTGTCAGGCAGAATTTTGGGTTGTTTTCATGGCTCCACAACAAACTTGCTAACTTTGTCGCCACCCTGCTGGTAATCACAAAAAATACTGGCAAACTTTTATCATTTACCGATATTATTTCAGTGCTTCTTGCGCAGCTGTTTACATTCCCCCTCACCCGACCTATTCCGAAACTTATAAGAACGCTACTACACTTGATCTTATACAAAAGGTTCTTAGAAGTGCTGTTTGGGGAGTAGCCTAGAGACAGGGGCTTGGATTGGCGAAAGCTCGCCTGGCAGCGGAGCGCCAGCTCCATGCCAAGATCCAACTAACATAGTTTTAACTGCAGCACCTTTAATCTACTACTAGTTCACTGCCTCCATACATGGTCCCCTTATCAAACGAGCTGTGTCAGGCAGAATTTTGGGTTGTTTTCATGGCTTCCATGTTAACTTTGTCGCCACCCTGCTGTGTAATCCACAAAATATACTGGCAAACTTTTATCATGTACCGATATTATTTGAGCGCTTCTTGCTCACCTCCTTTGGTTCCTCTCTGCCACCCATTGGTTTGAAGCCTGAGTCCATTTAGGGTATGTCGCCATGACACTCTCTAGCCTGCTGCCGCTGCCTCTGCATGCCGTCCCCTATAGTGTCAGGGTCAATTATTGGATGTTTTAGATGCTATCTAGCTTCATTCTGTCACTCTGTCATGGCCATGCTGTTGCCCATAATTTTGGCATAATGTTGCGATTATGCAGCCTCAGAGGCATCCATGCATGCTGCCCCTGCTGTTTCCTGTCCATTTCCGTGGTGTTTCCATCCTTTTCTGAGGTTCCCAGGTGTTTGGCCAAGCTTCCCTGTGCAGAGCCTTGGTCCCCTTGAAAAATGCTCGAGTCTCCCATTGACTTCAATGGGGTTCGTTATTCGAGACGAGCACTCGAGCATCGGGAAAAGTTCGTCTCGAATAACGAGTACCCGAGCATTTTAGTGTTCGCTCATCTCTAGTGACCAACCACTTATTTAAAGAACTCTTGTTTTTGACTGCTGTATTTGGTACTTCTTGGGCAGTGATGGCGAACCTTTTAGACGCTGAGTGCCCAAACTACAATGAAAACCTGCTTATTTATCGTAAAGTGGCATCATGGTTCTTGCTCCCTGCTCTGTCAATTGTAATGGCTCACTTAGAACACCAATACAGTAGAAAGGAGGAGAAATTCAGTTTAAGAATTGTGTGACCTGTTCCACGTTTTATGACACACATCTGTGGACTATACAACATACTGTGTATCGCCATATGGTTTTCAACTACAGTTTTCTATGCTGTGATTTTGTTTGCAAATATTTACTTTGTGATTGTCTGTTGTATTTTAAAATTTATTTCAATAAAACTACAATTAAAACATAAATAAATCAATAAAAGAATTGTGTGACCTGAAATAATGATAATCCAGCTCTGTCCACACCTTTTTTCTTCTCCTTTAGGCCGTGTTGGCCCAGGATCTGATGCTTTAAAATAGCACTTAACTTGGCATGTCCTGGACTTCCTCGGACTGCAGGAGGAATCCTTGAATCCTGTCTGGTGAACTGTTGTTCATGGCTTGGGTGCCCACAGATAGGGCTCTGAGTGCCACCGCTGCCGCCGCTGCAATAGGGCATGCATGAGCCTATAAACTGTACTTGTATGGTGCAGGTTGCTGTCCGTTAAAACAGAAAGCATGCTGAAGGCAGTAACAGTGTGCAAGGGGCTTAAGTTTGAGGTTATGTGTCAGCAAACTGTACATAAACTGCAACTGTTTTCAAGTCATTCAAGAAAAACTGTGCATGTGAATGGAACAAAAGATAATGTAAAAAAAATAATAATTGAAGCCTTGAGAGGAATATTTCAAGATTGGATTTTTCACACTGGTCATGCTACCTATGACCCCTGTGCAGCATGCCCCTAATATATGACGAGGCCCAGGTTCTCTACACATTAGTTTTCTGTTGTGAGAGTTCGTAAATCCTGTGCTGGCACACCCAGAGCTTAGTTTTCGCCAGTAATTTGGCAAATAGTTTAGCATCAACATTCAGCAAGGAGATCGGCCGATAGCTTGCACATTGCTGGGGATCTTTTCTTTCTTTAAGGATCAGCAGGGTTTGCTGAACCAGCAAGAGCTCTGCGCAAAGAGATTCGCCAAAACATACTGTATATCAATTGGAGCCCTGCCTTTTCCTAATCTCCACCACACCTCCTTTTCGGGAAGTGGTGAGGCTGGGTCAAGAAGTCAATTTGGAGCAGAAAAAGATGCAAACTGGATGTTGATGCCGCCCACTGCAAATTATGGGGCACATTTACTTAGATCAGTGCAAACTGAACTATATGCAGTTTGCCTGTGCAGTGTGCAGAGGGCGCCAGATACAGATTTTTTGGTGCACGTTCTTCATGAATCTGGCTCTGTCTGCATTGCCCCGACAGAGTGCACCACTTTTTTTTTGCAAATGAAACATGGCATGTGTGACACAATTCATTCAGACTTTGCATGTTAAATCTGGCACACAGTCCGATTGAGCACCGGAACAACACCTTCAATGCAAGTATTTGTGTTGCATGGGATATATACCAGGACAGGACTTAAATACCTGTGCAAGCAGTTTGCACTGAAAAGAACATGCAAAGTCCGGCATAAAACTGGTGCACAGCCCTTAGTAAATGTGCCTCTATATGTGCAACCTCAAAATATTGGGTATCCTTTATGAAAAAAAAAATCTTGCACCAGAAGGGAGGAGGAGTTTGAACTTTGAATTCTGCAATTGACCTCTTGTGCATTCTAAACACAGTGGGGGTCATTTACTAAGGGCCCGAATTGCGTTTTTCGGTCGCGTTACCCGAATATTTCCGAATTGCGCCTGATTTTCCCTGGATTTTGGTGCACGCGATCGGATTGTGGCGCATTGGCGCCGGCATGCACGCAACGGAAATTGGGGGGAGGGGTGGCCAAAAGAAAACCTGAGGAATTTAGAAAAACCACCGCATTTAAAAAAAAAAGTGTCGCTTGACAAACGCTTACCTGCACCGAGGGTAGGAAGGTGAGCTTCAGTGAACTCCGACAGAATTCAGCACAGCAGCAACACCTAGTGGACATCGGGCGCACTTCCTTAGTGAATCGCCGGAAGACCCGAATCCTCCACAGAGAACGCGCCGGTGGATCGCGACAGGACCGGGTAAGTAAATCTGCCCCAGTGGGGTTTATTTACTAAGGGTCCCGCGGCCGAATTTCTGTTTTTTCCATCGTTTTCGGGATTTAGAAGGGGATTGTGTCGTACACGATCGGATTTTGGCGCATCGCCGCCGGCTTTCATGCGACAGAAATTGGGGGGCGGCCATCAACGATCCGCCTGATTCGGACAGAGTGCGGGATTTAACTTTAAATTTGTGTCACAAGCCAAGCACTTACATGCACCGGGAAGAAGATGGTGAACTCCGGCGGACCTAAGTGGGGAAGTGACACATACAGGAAATTGGACCCATGATGTAAGTGAATCGCAGAACAGTGCATTCTTGTCGGACTCTCTGGAACATGCAGGACAGGGTAAGTAAATGTGCCCCATTGTGGAAATAATTACCCACCTCAGTAGGTGGATGCGATTTGTATGAATCCCATTGAATTAGCAAGAATTTCTGCAGATTAGAGATTTTGCTGTGATTTACACTCAACTAATCATCCATGGCTTAAAGTAAAACTGTCATTGTTGGCATTGGCAACCAATAGCAGTTCAACTTTAATTTCTTAAACAGTTCTGATAAATGAAAGCTGTTCTGTGATTGCTGTGCACAACAAAGATATTGGCCCCACTGTGCTTATTTATTGCTTATATAATTATTAGAGATGAGCGAACATACTCGTCCGAGCTTGATGCTCGGTGGAGCATTAGCGTACTCGAAACTGCTCGTTGCTCGGACGAATACTTCGCCCGCTCGAGAAAATGGCAGCTCCCGCCGTTTTGCTTTTTGGCGGCCAGAAACAGAGCCAATCACAAGCCAGGAGACTCTGCACTCCACCCAGCATGACGTGGTACCCTTACACGTCGATAGCAGTGGTTGGCTGGCCAGATCAGGTGACCCTGGGATAGACTAGCCGCTGCCCGCGCTGCTCGGATCATTCTGTGTCTGGATGCCGCTAGGGAGAGAGCTGCTGCTGGTCAGGGAAAGCGTTAGGGTGTTCTATTAGCTTACTGTTAGGCAGGAGTGATTCTACAAGAACCCAACAGCCCTTCTTAGGGCTACAATAACGTATACTTTTTTTTTTTTATTTGCACGCTAGTCCCATATTGTGAGGAATTTTGCAGGGGGACTTGCTACCGTTGTGTTTAGCTCTTAGTGACACACATATCCACCTCAAACACCAAAGTGGGAAAATTTATTAGGGTTTTGATTTCAATTAGGCACAGTCTGCCATTTACTTTTTATTTTACGTTTATTTTTTCATAACTCAGCGTCATCTCATCTGGCATAGCAGTGTGCTTTCATACTTGGCTAGAAAATAGCCATAGGAGAATCCAAACGGCTTACTTACGCCTACAATAGCGTTATATATTTTTTATTTCTGGTTGATCTGCTGGTGGCTGTCCTTGCTGCAGTGCATCTACTACCAAATTGTGAGGAATTTGTAGAGAGACTTGCGACCTTTGTGTTTAGCGCTTAGTGACGCACATATCCATCGCAAAGACCGAAGTGGGAAAATTTATTAGGGGTTGGATTTCAATTAGGCACAGTCTGCCATTTCCTTTTTATTTTACGTTTATTTTTTTTAATACTCAGCGTCATCTCATCTGCATAGAGGGTGCTTTCATACTTGGCTAGAAAATAGCCATAGGAGAATCACAATCGGCTTACTTACGCCTACAGTAGCCGTTATATATATTTTGATTTCTGGTTGATCTGCTGGGGCTGTACTTGCTGCAGTGCATCTACTAGCAAATTGTGAGCAATTTGTGTGAGACTTGCGACCACTGGTGTTTTGCGCTTAGGGACGCACTATCCATCGCAAGAACCGAATTGGGAAAATTTATTAGGGGTTGGATTTCAATTAGGCACAGTCGGCCATTTTCCTTTTTTATTTTACGTTTATTTTTTAATACTCAGCGTCATCTCATCTGGCATAGCATGTGCTTTCATACTTGGCTAGAAAATAGCATGAATAGGACGATAGCATCGTTTGGTTTTTAAAAATAAAAAACACCAAAAAAAAACTCAAAAACACAAAAAAAAGTTAAAAAAAAATTAAGTTATAGCTTCTCATTTCAAAATTGAACACGGGGTAGGGTTAGAGACAAGGGGTGCGGGACGTGGGCGTTCCATGATGCAGGGGTCAAGAGGCCGTGGTCCTGGGCTGGGGTGAGCACCACACTGCTTATGAGGGAGCAGGAAGCGGGAAACCGCCAACTACCTCCCTAGGTTCAGTGTACTGAAGTTACTGGACTCGTGGTAGTGTTAGACTAGGCTGTTGAGGCAGACAGAGACAGAACAAAAGTCTCCCCCAATGTCACCGAATCGCCCACTCTCTCCGCTCCTGCACCTCAGCCTCCTCCCCACCAGTTGCCCCCTCCCAGGAACATTGGCATGTTGAAACCGGGCATACTCTGAGGATCTGTTTCGGACCTCTCCCACACTCACAAACCTTTTCCGTGTTGTCTGACTGACATTTTTCCGATGCCCGGTTTTCCACCAGTCACAGTCTTGTGGGTGATGATGACCTTTTGACAGTAGCTGGAAGGAAGTGTGTAAAGAGGTGTCGACGATGAGGAGACACGTTGTCAGACAGGGGGAGTTGTGTCAGGGCAGGAAGTCCGAGGGGGAGGGTGACAGCTGAGGGCTAGTCGAGATATGATGTGACAGAACCCAGCTGGGTTGATAGCCGGTGTACACATGCTTCTGAGACCGGCCCGGAATCTAAGTGGTACCCGGTCTTCACCACAGCCCACCGCAAAGAAAGTTGGTCTTGAACCTAAAGTCAAGGTACAAAGTTGGCAGGCAATCTTGAGATCAGCGCAGGCAATAGGTCAATGCAGGTGGCAGAGGGTCAAGGTCAGAGACAAAGCAAGAAGTCAGGGCAGGCAGCGAAGGAGCATAATCAGGAACAGGTCAATATACGGAAATAACTCACAGGGAACAGCATGAGCACAAAGATCTGGCAGGGAATACAGGAAGGGGCAGGAATTTATCTTGGCAGGCCGCCAGCCAGCGCCAACGGAAATAACTCACAGGGAACAGCATGAGCACAAAGATCTGGCAGGGAATACAGGAAGGGGCAGGAATTTATCTTGGCAGGCCGCCAGCCAGCGCCAATTATCGGTGCGCTGGCCCTTTAAATCTTAAGGAGCCGGGGCGCACGTGCCCTAGCAGACGAGAAAGCGTGCACCGGACTGATGGGTGTGAGGAGATTGCCGCTGGAGCTGGGAGAGGTAAGTTAGCAGGCAGGATCCCGATGCAGAGTAAGGCACACAGGTGCGCCTGCGACCCGGGATATGGATCACAGGGGCACCCATGGTTGTGACAGGCACACATTTTGCAATGGCTTACCCAAAATGATAAACAATGACTACATAATAGATGGGGTTTATACAAAACCCAATACCAAACTAAAAAACCTTTATAACAGTTTCTTGTATCGACTTTGTGTGCAGTGATTTCATTATGCGAGAAAAATTATATAAATGATATGTTATAATAAGTGACAAATCCCATAAAGTTCCAAAATATGGCAGAAAATGAGTAAAACCATGATAATAATTTTAGAAAATGCAGTGAGCTTCTCTTGAGAGGAATATTTCAAGATTGGATTTTTCACACTGGTCATGCTACCATGACCCCTGTGCAGCATGCCCCTATATATGACGAGGCCCAGGTTCTCTACACATAGTTTTCTGTTGTGAGAGTTCGTAAATCTGTGCTGGCTACACCCAGAGCTTAGTTTTTTCGCCATAAGTGAATTTGGCAAATAGTTTAGCATCAACATTAGCAAGAGAATCGGCCGATAGCTTGCACATTGCTGGGGATCTTTTCTTTCTTAACATCAGCAGGGTTTGCTGACCAGCAAGAGCTCTGCGCAAAGAGAGTCGCCAAAACCATACTGTATATCCTTGGGAGCCCTGCCTTTTCCTAAGCCACCACACCCCTTTCGGGAAGTGGTGAGGCTGGGTCAAGAATCAATTGGAGCAGAAAAAGATGCCAAACGGATGTTGATGCCGCCCATGCAAATTATGGGGCACATTTAATTAGATCAGTGCAACTGAACTATATGCAGTTTGCCTGTGCAGATGTGCAGAGGGGCGCCAGATAACAATTTTTTGGTGCACGTTCTTCATAATCTGGCTCTGTCTGCATTGCCCCGACAGAGTGCACCACTTTTTTTTTGCCAAATGAAACATGGCATGTGTGACACAATTCATTCAGACTTGGCATGTAAATCTGGCACACAGTCCGATTGAGCACGGAATCAACCACTTCAATGCAAGTATTTGTGTTGCATGGGATATATACCAGGACAGGACTTAAATACCTGTGCAAGCCGTTGCACTGAAAGAATGCAAAGTCCGCATAAAACTGGTGCACAGCCCTTAGTAAATGTGCCTCTATATGTGAACCTCAAAATATGGGTATCCTTTATGAAAAAAAAAATCTTGCACCAGAAGGGAGGAGGAGTTTGAACTTTGAATTCTGCATTGACCTCTTGTGCATTCTAAACACAGTGGGGTCATTACTAAGGGCCCCGAATTGCGTTTTTCGGTCGCGTTACCCCGAATATTTCCGAATTGCGCCTGATTTTCCCTGATTTTGGTGCACCGCGATCGGATTGGGGCGCATTGGCGCCGGCATGCACGCAACGGAAATTGGGGGGAGGGGTGGCCAAAAGAAAACCTGAGGAATTTAGAAAAACACCCGCATTTAAAAAAAAAAAGTGTCTCTTGACAAACGCTTACCTGCAATCCGAGGGTAGGAAGGTGAGCTTCAGTGAACTCCGACAGAATTCAGCACAGCAGCAACACCTAGTGGAAATCGGGCGCACTTCCTTATGAATCGCCGGAAGACCCGAATCCTTCCACAGAGAACGCGCCGGTGGATCGCGACAGGAACCGGTAAGTAAATCTGCCCCAGTGGGGTTTATTTACTAAGGGTCCCGCGGCGAATTTCTGTTTTTCATACGTTTTCGGGATTTAGAAGGGATTGTGTCGTACACGATCGGATTTTGGCGCATCGCGCCGCCTTGTCAGACTGTTCATGCGACAGAAATGGGGGGCGGGGCCCATCAACGATCGCCTGATTCGGACAGAGTGCGGGATTTAACTTTAATTTGTGTCACACGCCAAGCACTTACATGCACAAGGGAAGAGATGAGAAGATGGTGAACTCCGGCGGACTCCTAAGTGTGGGAAGTGACACATACGGAAATTGGACCCATGATGTAAGTGAATCGCAGACAGATGCATTCTTGTCGGACTCTCTCTGGAACAGCAGGACAGGGTAAGTAAATGTGCCCCATTGTGGAAATAATTACCCACCTCAGTAGGTGGGATGCGATTTGTATGAATCCCTGAATTAGCAAGAATTTCTGCAGATTAGAGATTTGCTGTGATTTACACTCAACTAATCATCCATGGCTTAAAGTAAAACTGTCATTGTGGCATTGGCACCATAGCAGTTCAACTTTAATTTCTTAAACAGTTCTGATAAATGACAGCTGTTCTGTGATTGCTGTCACACAAAGATATTGGCCCACTGTGCTTATTTATTGCTTATATAAATTATTAGAGATGAGCGAACATACTCGTCCGAGCTTGATGCTCGTGGAGCATTAGCGTACTCGAAACTGCTCGTTGCTGGACGAATACTCGCCGCCCGCTCGAGAAATGGCAGCTCCCGCCGTTTGCTTTTGGCGGCCAGAAACAAGCCAATCACAAGCCAGAGACCTGCACTCCACCCAGCATGAGTGTGGTACCCTTAACACGTCCGATAGCAGTGGTTGGCTGGCCAGATCAGGTGACCCCTGGGATAGATAGCCGCTGCCGCGGCTCGGATCATTCTGTGTCTGGATGCCGCTAGGGAGAGAGCTGCTGCTGGTCAGGGAAAGCGTAGGTTAGGGTGTTCTATTAGCTTACTGTTAGCAGGAAGTGATTCTACAAGAACCCAACCAGCCCTTCTTAGGGCTACATAACGTTATACTTTTTTTTTTTTATTTGCAGCTAGTACCATATTGTGAGAATTTGCAGGGGACTTGCTACCTTGTGTTAGCTCTTAGGACACACATATCCACCCTCAAACACCAAAGTGGGAAAATTTTTAGGGTTTGATTTCAATTAGGCACAGTCCGCCATTTACTTTTTATTTACGTTTATTTTTTTTAATAACTCAGTGTCGTCTCATCTCATCTTGCATAGTAGTGTGCTTCATACTTGGCTAGAAAATAGCCATAGGAGAATCCAAACGGCTTATTACGCCTACAGTAGCGTTATATATATTTGATTTCTGGTTGATCTGCTGGTGGCGTACTTGCTGCGGGCCTCTACTAGCAAATTGTGAGCAATTGTCGTGAGATTTGCGACCGCTGTGTTTTGCGCTTAGTGACCACATATCCATCGCAAAGACCGAAGTGGGAAGTGGAGAAAATTTATTAGGGGTTGGATTTCAATTAGGCACAGTCCTGCCATTTCCTTTTTATTTTACGTTTATTTTTTAAACTCAGCGTCATCTCATCTGGATGTAGGGGTGCTTTCATACTTGGCTAGAAAATAGCCATAGGAGAATCCAAACGGCTTACTTACGCCTACAGTAGCTTAATATATTTTGATTTCTGGTTGATCTGCTGGTGGCTGTACTTGCTGCAGTGCATCTACTAGCAAATTGGTGAGCAATTTGTAGTGAGACTTGCGACCACTGTGTTTGTTGCGCTTAGTGACGCAATATCATACGCAAGAACCGAAGTTGGGAAAAGTTTGATTAGGGGTGGATTTCAATAGGCACAGTCTGAATGTTTCCTTTTTTATTTTACGTTTAATTTTTTAATACTCCAAGCGTCATCTCATCTGGCATAGCAGAATGTGTTTCATAACTTGGTAGAAAAATAGCCATAGCAATGGGATAGCATCGTTTGGTTTTTAAAAACTAAAAAAAACACAACAAAAAAAAACTCAAAAAAACACAAAAAAACAGTTTAAAAAAAAATTAAAGTTATAGCTCTCATTTTCAAAAGTTGACCCCGACGGGTAGGGGTTGGACAGAGGCGGGACGTGGCGTCCCATATGCAGGGGTCATAGAGGCGTGGTCCTGGGCTGGGTGGAACCCACTGCTTATGAGGGCAGCGAACAGGGGAACGCGCGAACACTCCCTAGGTTCAGGTTGAAGTTACTGGACTCTAGTTGGATAGAGCACTGTTGAGGCCAGAAGAGCGAACGAAGTCCCCCCAATGTCACCGAATCGCCCACTCTCTCCAGCTCCCTGCACCTCGCCTACCTCCCCACCCAGTCTGCCCCCTCCAGGATAATTTGGCATTTGGAACCGGGCATACTCTGAGGATGTTTCGGACCTCTCCCACACTCACAAACCATTTCCGTGTTCTGCTGACAATTTTTCCGATGCCCAGGTTTTCCACCAGTACAGTCTTGTGGGTGATGATGCTTTTGACAGTAGTGGAAGGAAGTGTGTTAAGAGGGTGTCGACGATGAGGAGAACACGTTGTAGACAGGGGGAGTGTTGTGTCAGTGGCAGGAAGTCCAGGGGGAGGGGACAGCTGAGGCAGCGAGGATATGATGTGACAGACCCAAGTGGGTTGATAGCCGGTGATACACATGCTTCTGAGACGGAGAGAGAGAGTCCTCGACCAGAACAGGTTGAAGAGGCAGTAGTGTGGGGCCAGTGGTGGGGCCAGACGGGAGGCGGGCCGAGGATGGTGCATCAGCGCCCACATGTGTCAAATAGGAAGCTCCCGTGGCGAGGGTCCTGGGCGAGGGCTAGATTTCAGAAGTCGGAGGTTCGTTAAGAAAAACGGATTGACCGACGGACTGTGGGTGCAACATTTGACAAACAGGATCAGCAGCAGGTTCACCACTAATAGCTTAAATACCACCAGTAATGCGCAGGCTAGGAATGCTTAAACACCCCACTCAGTGGCAAACAAGGCCCACGTTAACCTCCGGCCGTGCACACCAATCTCCTTCCCCTGTGTAAGATGATAGTCAGCCCCTCCTGCCCAGGGACCTGCCAACAAAAAACCCCATAGCGCCTCCACGATTTCCTCCACAGCATCCACCAGCGTTCAGCCTCCATACCCCAGGACGCTTGGGCGGAAATGCAAATATAGTGCACCACCCCGCACGCCCAAAGCACGTAATGTCCACATCTCCAGATGCTTAGCGGAGATGTTTGCCTATAGGGTAGTAGCGGACCTAGACATTCGCAACCTCATGGCGGCTGCCGCCCCTCGGATTCGGTCACCCAGCCGCCACTACTCTTCCCGAGTGTGCCGCCCAGCCCTGCACCAGCAGGGTCAGACAACATCTCCGTGCCTGACCAACGCCGTTAAGACAAGGTCACTGACCACGACACGTGGACGAGTGGATCGGGGGGGCCACTATATCGCGACGGAACATGGGGTTTAACTTGGTGGAGGCTGGGACCGAGTCTGACCCTGAGGCTGGTCATATCCTGCCGACGCCGAGGATTTGCGGGGGGTTACCTCGGTCCAGGTGTTCCGGCTACATGCTCATCCTCCTCCCACCCACCCTCCTCCAACCTCCTACTCCGAACTTACATCCGTGGGCGCACATGGGCGGCCATAAGTCGGTGGTTTTAGCTCTGGCACAGCAGCAGCCGGTCGATAAGCGACAGCAGGCGGTGCTCAAAATGATTGAGCCTAGGCGATTTATAAAAGGACACCCCGCCCAAGAAGCTATTACAGGGCATCAACGGCCGAAGGAATGATCTGTGTGGCACCGCTTCTGAACCTGAGCCATGCATGGGTGTGTGTGACACGCTACAACCTGGTGCGCGGGCTCTGAACGGCAGAAGGAACATGTGCCATGCCGGCCCATGTGTAAATATGATCGTTCAGCGTTTCCTCAAGCACATACCCCAATCGGCTGATTTGCTCCGAAGGTGCGCCGGCAATCTGTGCGGATTTCAGGAAAGTCCAAGCACAGAGCTTGCCACTCTCAGGGCAGACGCAGCGCCGCCTCACACTGCCCGCTAACGACTGTGTGCGACGTGCAACGAAGTGGGTGGATCACACACTGACCATGTTATCAGGATAACCAGCAGCGACGAGCGATTGTAGACTGCCAGATGTCAACTTCACCAGAACTGGTAGTCAGGTCAAGTAGCTCCTCAAGTCTTACAATCGAGGAGGGACGTGAGTCGATATCGTCAAGGTGTGCGTAACTTTGAGGAGTCAACACAGATCGGTCAGTGGCGATGCCGCCATAATCAGCTCACCATCCCGCTGCTTGGCTCGTTGTTGAAAAAATCTCTGATCAGCATGAAGTCGAAAGCTTGGCGCTCCCGTTACCACTGAAGACGGGGGAAGAAGATTCCCTTGTTGAAGCCCAAAGCCCCCTTCGGTCTGTTTTCAGCGCATATCGGGAGGAGGTGGAGGTGATGAGGGGAAGAGGAGGAGATGTTGGGTGTAGACACAAGAGGGGACCATTGTTTAGTCCCTCACGGTTCAGAGTTATGGGCAGAAGAAGAGGAGTTGGAGGCGAGGAAAGGACAGTCAGGCCAGTGAGGGAGGTGTGAATCTTACGCGTGGTTACTGGGCGCACTTATGCATCGTTTAATGAAGGATGCCTATCCCGTGACCCACGCGTTCAAAGAATTTATTCAGCCACCGAGTATTGAGTTTGCACTCTCTGGACCACGGTTACAAGCAAAATCTTTCAACCTCTCATCCTGGAGAGGAAAGGAGAGTGTGGAGGAATGCATTATGAAAAAACATTACCAGCAAGGCCCTGGTGCACAAGCTGAAACAGTATTTCCCTTCTGGACAGCGCTAGCGCGGTCAGAGTGGTAGTTGCGGGACAAAGTAGCGACGGGAGACGTTAGGCGAGCGGCAGCTTGTCCAGCACTGCAAGGTACGCTTACAAGGCTTTTGCCAGACTTTATGCACACCCAGCAATGACAATGTCAGCCTGTCCCACAAGTCTCGGACAGAGTCGGGGCTGAATCTTTTACAAGAAGATGGCGAGGGAAGTAGTAGCTGAACATACCTCGTCCTAATGATCACACAGCGTCCTAACAGCTACTGGGTTTCAAAGCTGGACATGTGGCACGAATGGCGCTGTACGCTCTGGAGGTTTCTTGCCTGCCCTGCCGCTTAGGTCGTTGTCGAGCAGGGGTTTCCAGTGGCAAGCGGTGGATCATTCACGATAAGCGACAAGGCCTGTCGACTGCAGCGCTGACAGGCTGACGCTTATTAAGATGAATAAAGCCTGGATTTCTCATAATTTCCAATCTCAACCAGGTGAAGGAAGCCAACCTTGAATAATTTTATCCATCTCCTCCCCTCATTTCCTCCATTTCCTCTCTTTGTACAGTTAAGCAGGGAACTGGCTATTTTGAAGGGCCCACTGGACTATAGCTATAGTACGTTTGGCATAATTTTTCGGAGGGCCACAGACCCGGTCCTCTGTTTTAAACACTTTTTGGGAGTGCCACATAAGGCCTCATCTATTCAATTTATTCTGGAGGGCCACCTTACCTGAATCCTCTGGTTTTGAAAACTTTTTTGGATGCCATACAGGCACTCAATCTATTTCATTTTCTGGAGGGCCACACCTACCTGCTCCTCTGGTTTTGACACTTTTTGGAATGCCACATAAGGCACTCAATTATTCCATTTTTCGGGAGGGCGCACCTACCTGCTCCTCTGGTTGAAAACTTTGTTTGGACTGCCACTAAGGCACTCAATTATTCCATTTCTGAGGGCCACCCTACTGACTCCTCGGTTTGAAAAAGTTTTTGGACTGCCACATACAGGCACTCAATCTATTCCATTTCGGAGGTGCCACCCTACCTGCCTCCTCTGGTTGAAAACTTTTTTGGACCGCCACATTACAGGCAACTAACTAGTCATTTTTCTGGAGGGCCACCCCACCTGCTCCTCTGGCTTGAAAACTTTTTTGGACTGCCACAATACAAGGCACTCAATCTATTTCATTTTCTGGAGGGCCACCTACTGCATCTACTGGTTGAAAACTTGTTTGGGACTGCCAATACAGGTACAATATTATTTATTTTCTGGAGGGCCACCTACCTGCTCCTCTGGTTTGAAACTTTTTGGACGGCCCCATACAGCGCACATCCAAATTAAATTTTCGCCATAGGCAGCCTCAACAAGTTGTCTCATTGACTACCTCCAAAAGTCGTCCATATTATAACTGCCTCCATACATCGTCCCTTTATCAAAGAGGTGTGTCAGGCGAGAATATTTGGGATGTTTTCATGGATTCCACATCAAAGTTGTTAACTTTGTCGCCACCCAGCTGTGTTATCCCCACAGAAATATTGGCAAAACTTTTATCATTTACCAATATTATTCCGCGCTTTGGCTTCTGTTTACATTCCCTCACCCGCCATATCCTAAAACTAATAAGACGCTACTACACTTGGTTCATACAAAGGTCTAGAGTGCTGTTGGGGAGTACGCCTAGAGGACAGGGCTTGGATTGGCGAAAGGCTCGCCTAGGCAGCGGAGCGCACAGCTCCATGCCACGATCAACACATTAGTTTACACTGCAGCCCTTTTAATTACTAAAGTCACTGCTCTCCATTACTGGTTCCCTATCAACCGACCTGTGTTCAGCAGATTTGGTTGTTTTCCATGTTCCATGTTAAACTTTGTCGCACCCTGCGTGTAATCACACAAATATACTGGCAAAACTTTTATCATGCTACCCGGCTATTATATTGAGCGATTCTTGCTCACCTCCTTTGGTTCCTCTCTGCACCCAGTGGTTTGAAGCCTGAGTCTTTAGGGTGAGTCGCTATGCCACTCTCTAGCTGCGCATTGCTGACCGGCCATGAAGCCGGTCCCCTATAGCGTGATGGCGAACCTTTCGACGGGCCTGAGGCCCAAACTTCAACCAAAAGACATATTTGATTGCAAAGTGCCAGCGCAGCAATGTAAGCAGTAATTTATTTCTCTTCATTGTTCATTGAACAACTTTCAATCCTTCGCAGCTCTTAAGGAACCACATGCAGTGGAAAGGAGGAGGGCAAATTCACTACATTGTAGGAAGGTTCTGCAGGCAGATTCTTGGTTCGGTTGGTGAACTTTTGCTGGGGGATGGCCTGGGTGCCCACAGAGCGGCTCCGAGTGCCGCCTCTGGCCACCCAGTGCCAATAGGTTCGACCCCACTGCCTATAGTGTCTGGAATCAATATTGGATGTTTAGATGCTAACTAGCGTCATTCTGTGACACTCGTCAGTGGCCATGCTGTTGCACCATAGTTGGCTAAGTGGTGCGTTAATGCAGCCTAAGAGGCATCCCATGATGATGCGCCGCTGTTTCCTGTCTTTCCAGTGTGTTCCATCCTTTCTGACGGTTCAAGGTTGTGGCCAGAGTTCCCTGTGCAGAGCCTTGGTCACTTGAAAAATGCTCGAGTCTCCCATCGACTTCAAATGCGGGCTGTTATTCGCAGACGAGCATCGAGATCGGGAAAAGTTTGTCCGAAAACAGTACCCGAGCATTTTAGTGCTGCTCATCTCCTAATCTATATATCTGCTGCAAGGATTGAACTTAGTGTACTACAGCAACATATAATATTAACCAAAAATTGGAAGTTGGGGTCATAGCCAAAATTTGGTTTCCCTCTACAACAAGGGTGTCAAACTCATTCTTGCCAGGGGCCGAATCAGTCTTGTGGTAGCCTTAAAAGTGCAGCATTTCATTTTATTACTGTATAAATGTATCTACTCAAACTGTTAATTAGTTACATTTACACAGTATAATCATTACAAATCAGCCATTTGAGGGCAACCAAAGCTGGAAATAGTGTTAAATATCTAGAGACACTGGCATGGCCAGTAGCAAATATTCAGTGTCCCCCATAGTAGCCAATAGTTACAGTGTCCCCCACAGTAGGAAAAAAACCCCATTTACTCACCTTTCCCCCTTGTCTGAAGAAGCAGCATCCCGTTTCTCTTCTCCTCTGGGCAACGGATGCACGCAACTATGAAGCCGGCAATTGCAAAAATCATCACGGATTCACGGAAGCCTCCGGATTCAGAGCTGAGTAAGCTAATGAACAGAGAAGAGAAGATGCTTTGGGGGGGGGGGTACAAGGAGGAATAGGGGCAGGGGGACAAGTCATATAGCACAAGGTTGAGGGTTGGATCTGGCCCACTGGAATTGTGTTTGACACCAATGTTCCGCAACTATAGCTACACCCTGAAGCCTATATTTACTCTTTACATTCATATATGTTTGTCAGACAGGCGTGTCCCTTGTGAGTCTGCAATAAATGCTGACTTCTGTTATATCCATGTACCGCATATACAAGAGGAAAAGCTGACCCGAGTATAAGCCGAGGTACCTAATTTTAACACAAAAAACTGGGTAAACCTATTGACTCGAGTATAAGCCTAGGATGGAAAAAGCATTGTTCACAGCCTCCAGTCAGTAAAAAGCTGACCAGCCCCTGCCCCCCCAGTATATAGCCTGCCAGCCCATGCCCCCCCAGTATATAGCCTGCCAGCCCCTGCAGTATATAGCTAGCCAGACCCCCAAGTACATAGCCTGCCAGCCCCTGTCCCCACTGTAGTATATAGCCTGCCAGCTCATGCCCCCCCCCCCGTATGCCCTTCCAGCCCTGGCAGTCTATAGCCAGCCAGCCCCTGTAGTATATAGCCTGCCATGCCCTGTAGTATATAGCCTGCCCTGCCCCCCAGTATATAGCTGGCCAGTGTCTGTAGTATATAGCTTGCCAGCCCCTGTAGTATATAGCTTGCCAGCCCCTGTAGTATATAGCCTGTCCATCCTCTTCAGTATATAGCCAGCCCATGCCCCCCATTATTCCAAGCCTGTAATTAAAAAAAATAAACACTGTACTCTCCTTTCCGACTCTCCCCCCCCCCCCAAAGGTCCTCTTCAGGTCCTTCGGCTCCTCTTTGGATCATTCATGGTCCTTGCACATGGCCGGCACATAGAATGATGTCAGCCCCTTGCCGACGTCATTTTTTGTGAGCCGCAGTCCTGAAGAGGAGCCAAATGACTGCAAGAGGAGCCGAACGACTCCAAGAGGCACTGGAGCATCAGAAGAAAGAAGAGAACCTGAGAAAGGTGAGTATAGTGTTAATTTTTTTATAGACTTGAGTAAAAGCGGATTTAGTTTTTATCAGCACAATTATTGTGCTGAAAAACTTGGCTTATACACGTGTATATACAGTATTTTATATGCATCTATTTTTTTTTCATGAGTATGTTATCTGTTTTTTTTACATCCACAAAAAATTGATGGCTTTCTAATCTAATTTAACCCTACCCAGTTGGTTGCCTAATTACATTTTAGAATAAGTGGACCTCATATGTATGGCATAACTGCCGTCTGTTTTATTATTTGGATCCATTGACTTCTGTGGAGGTCAATCATCCACATTTGAGAAAAAAATAGTACATGCTGCATTTTTTTCTCACAGTTTGCACATCTGTGGAAAAAAAACAGACATGTAAACAGATCCATCGAAATAATGGGGCAGTATGCTTTCTGCAAAAAAAACAGATAGCATACTGATTTCAAAAATGCATGTCTGAATGAGCCCCTATACTAAAAACCTCTTTTCGCGCCAAAGCAAAAGGCTCCTACCAGTCTTATGAAACACAATCTAGTGATCATTGGTGTCTTGGCAGTAGGGCAATTATAAATCTAAATTACTCTGTGTGATGCAAGGGGCACTGTCAGGGCTCGGGTCAGTGAACCCCCAGGATCACCGCAGACAATGAAACAAGCCAACACAGGGGCCCGGAATCTAAGTGGTACCCGGTCTTCACCACAGCCCACCGCAAAGAAAGTTGGTCTTGAACCTAAAGTCAAGGTACAAAGTTGGCAGGCAATCTTGAGATCAGCGCAGGCAATAGGTCAATGCAGGTGGCAGAGGGTCAAGGTCAGAGACAAAGCAAGAAGTCAGGGCAGGCAGCGAAGGAGCATAATCAGGAACAGGTCAATATACGGAAATAACTCACAGGGAACAGCATGAGCACAAAGATCTGTCAGGGAACACAGGAAGGGGCAGGAATTTATCTTGGCAGGCCGCCAGCCAGCGCCAATTATCGGTGCGCTGGCCCTTTAAATCTTAAGGAGCCGGGGCGCACATGCCCTAGCAGATGAGAATGCGCGCACCGGACCGATGGGTGTGAGGAGATTGCCGCTGGAGCTGGGAGAGGTAAGTTAGCAGGCAGGATCCCGATGCAGAGTAAGGCACACAGGTGCGCCTGCGACCCGGGATATGGATCACAGGGGCACCCATGGTTGTGACAGGCACACATTTTGCAATGGCTTACCCAAAATGATAAACAATGACTACATAATAGATGGGATTTATACAAAACCCAATACCAAACTAAAAAACCTTTATAACAGTTTCTTGTATCGACTTTGTGCGCAGTGATTTCATTATGCGAGAAAAATTATAAAAATGATATGTTATAATAAGTGACAAATCCCATAAAGTTCCAAATTATGGCAGAAAATGAGTAAAACCATGATAATAATTTTAGAAAATGCATATAAATTAGATTTTTACATTACTGAGAAATTAACTTCTTAGTACCGTAATAAAAATAAACAATGGAACATAATATTTTTGAGAAAATACTTCCCAAGTAGGACCTAAAACAGAAATCTGTACTCTTTAATTGTGGTTGTCATGTTGATTTTTGGTGACAACTTTCTTTGACCTTTGTCCTTTCCCATTAACTATCCAGAGGGTCTCCCACATTAAGATGTTGGACGTTCAACAGGTAACCTAAAACTTCCTATGTGACATGAAAAACGCTCAAAGGTTTTCAGCTTTCTCTCAGAATTAGTTTTGGATCTTTTGGTTAGGGAAAACATGTTGAAATTAGAAAGAAATATTGCAGTGCACCCCTTAAGTCCCATGACTTCTTCTGATCGTTCCTCTCGTCCCTTTCTTCCTTACATTCTGACTTCAACATGAAAACCTTCAGTCATCACAAAATGTAACCTAAGTCCCAATATAAAACATACACTGACAATTAACTACTGTGATACTTCAAGACTCTATTAAAGGCCTTGAAGTGAATTTTTAGCTTTTTTTCCCTTTAAATTGGGAATTACTCTCTTTTCATGTAAGTAAATTGTTCTCTGGAAAACTTTCAATCGTGGAGAAACACAACACAGCAGTGATTGGTCTGCTTATACCATGCTTGATTTTTTAACTCAATTATATTTTGACAATTCGGCATAAAACTAGGGTACATGTCTTTATTTAAACTGTATACCTTCCATACGAATGGCCGTCTGACTACGCATGGCCACTGTCAGCTCTAATGAGGTTTGACAAGGGCATTTGGTGGTTGTAACTCAAATCTAATTCAGAACATCTTAACACTCGACTTGTCAAGCAGCTAAATTGCAGCGCTTGCTGTAAGCGATGGGACAGGACCGACTTACACTGAAAGTTTACGCGTAGCGTAGGCCACAACAATTATACTTTCTCTCAGGCATGTTATATAAATTCTTAGTCTTGAAAATGACTGGAAAATAGACTTTCAGGATTAAGGTCAGGACTTTTAAGAATTCACATTTTTGGAAAAATTATATAAATATTACTTTTGTTTAACTAATTTAAGTTCCATGTGGAGGATCTATTTATATACATGTATATATAATGTGTGCGTGTAAAAGGAAAAAAGTAGCAGAAAATTACAATCTCTAGGTTTCTTAATTTGAAACAATAAAAACTTAAAAAATGCTTTTTTATTTTGATTGATATTAGCAACTTCTTAATTTACTTTCCAACTCAAAAGTAAAAGAAAAAAAATATAAACATATGTTGTGTATCATATATATTATCTCTAATATATATATATATATATATCATGTGTACTAGAAAAAAGCAGTTGAAGATTGAAGAATGAAATGGTTAAGCACTCAAGTTTCCATAAATGCTTTGCCACCTTAAATTAGCTCCACTTGAAGGGTTTTACCTCTAAATCCGTGCGTTAAATAGAGATACTGTTTCTCGTTTCTGCAGAGCGGCTTGTTGGAAAAAAAAATTCCACTGCTAACCAAAATTAATTATGAAAAAGAGTCAAGGTCTGAATTGTTTATAAAATGTGGAAAGTGGGGGAAAAAAGAAAAAAAAAATCACTTTGAAAAAAAAAAGATTCATTTTGGGAAAAAATCCACAAAAATCAGACAGGATTATAGTAACCAACATGTAATTTCGACATCAAAATATATCTGAGATATAAAAAAAAAGTTGGACTGAAAACATCTTTAAACAATTTTGCTTCTTTGTTTTTTTTCCTCTGAACTCACAAGATCTAGTGAAAGCCTTCCAAAATCTGATATTTGATAATTTATCTCTTGGTTAAACACAACAATAAAACATTAGCCCCCCCAGGGGGTCATAAACGCCTTCCTTGTGGACTAGAGCTCACAGGCCCAGTCCGTGCCTAGAGAATGATTCATGTATGGAGAAATGTCAGTGATGTGATGTGTTAAACGTCAAGAAAGTCGGTGCTAATTGGAATTATAAACAGCAGATAAAATGCTATTATCCCCAATATTTCTGCAGACTTTTACAAATTCCTGATGCTATCAATTAAAATAAGAGGAAAAAAATTTCTCTCTTAAATTCTTCAGCTGCTTTTGTTCGGTATTTTTCCGAGCGAGGATCATCTGTCTTCACTGCTTAAAGTTAACTCCACCCAAACTTTTTCTCAACATTTGCAAACCGTCATTGAGTTCTCATGTCGTTGTCCTTGAACAGCCATGAAGAAGGTGGTCACACCTCTCCCATGTTAGTTAGGCTTGCTTCCAATGGCCGTATTCAGCCTGTGAAATAATGAACCCATGTTGGCCATATTGCCCAGACTAACCACCTCAATACACAATCAATGTCTGCCTCCACATTTGGACTGCTGTCCTGTACTGCAATCATGTTTTCATTACGGGACATTATTCCCGCCGGGAAGCAGATGATGATGCGGTAAAATTGGGTCTCTGCACAATGTTCAGTCTGGGAAAAAAAGCCGACCTAGAGTCTGTAATTTATTATCTGGCCTATTTCAGCCCCCAGTCCCCATGAAGCTCATATGTGGTAATAGGGCACGTGGAACGGATTTGTTCTCTTAAAGGGTATGTCCATCTATGTGCACTATATTATCCTTATAGTTATTTTGATTCTCCAGAGCTGCATCCATACTTCTAAAGGGAGTTACTCAATACAGTTAAAACTTTAAAAAGTCCCAAAAGTGTTTCTGATTTCTAACAGCTTAGAGCCATTGGATTTTTTTTGTTTAAATTCCATTTGGGGAAATTCTCACAACTGGGTGCCAGTCATGATACTCTCCCTGTGGGTGCACTATGCTCACAATATTTGAATAGTTTACAAACTCTAAAACTCTATGCCAGCTTCTGCAGGGCATCAAATTTTGCTACAGCCTTTGGCGATATGGAGGTGAAGTGATGTAGAGGGATAAAAGTCCCTATTCCAGGTCATTGCGCCGTTTTCATGGTCTGTATTGCAGAAAAATGGAGCAAGAGTCACAATAAATTCCCCCAATTAGCGGTAATGTATTATTTATGTTTTTCGTGGTTTTCCATTTGCATGCTTTTAGTACAAAATAAAATAGGCATGCCAGGTAGGTTTCATAACGTTTTTCACACTATAGTCTAACTGATGGATGCAGATGTATATATAATGGCATCATTTCTTTTCTTCTATTATATCCACTCTTTTTCTGAATGAGTATGCTCAGAAAATGAACACTAAAATAAAAAACTGTGGGGCTTATTTACTAAGGGTCCGTGGATCACATTTCCGTCAGACTTCCCAACGTTTTCGGGATTTACGCCGCTGAGACAGGTATTTAGAAGGGGATTGTGTCGCAGGTGATCAGAGTTTGGAGCAGTGGCACCGGCTTTCATCCGACAGGAATGGGGGACGGGCCATCAGACAATCCGACTGATTCGGACTGAGCGCCGGATTTACCATTTAAATTGTGTCGCAAGAACAAGCACTTACATGCACCAGAAAGAATATGGTGAACTCTGGCGGACCTGAGCGGGGAAGCGACACATGCAGGGTATTGGGTGTACAATGTTAGTGAAGTCAGAACCTTAATTGTAACATGATTGTATAATGCCTGATGTCAAGATGACACTTTATGACAAACTTAAAAAAATTTCTGTATATAGACAGAAAGCAGTGAAATTTGTGTGACAAAATAAAGATCCAATGGCCCACCTCTGCAATCGGTGGGAAGTGGATTCGGGCACAACCAAAATCTTTGAGAAAATAGATTTCACACCAGCCTTTGAAACCATTTCTAGCACTGTCCCATGAATCTGAAGACATTTTTATTTTGTTTATGTTTATCAATTAACCCCTTCTCACCAAGGGGGGTTTAGATTTTAGCCTTTTCATTTTTCAATCCCCACATTCAAAATCCATAACTTTTTATTTTTCCATGTAAAGATCTGAAAATTGCACTTCTCAGTTACAGTATTTAATATTCCATGTGTACTGGAACAAAATTCCAAATGCAGTGAAATTGGTGAAAAAACGCATTTGTGCCTTTTTCTTGAGGGCTTGGATTTTACATCTTTCACTGTGAACCCCAAATTACTTGTCTACTTTATTCTTTGGGTCGATACGATCATGTGGATACCAAATATATATAGGTTTTCTAGTGTTTAATACATTTTATACATAGAAAATACATTAATACATACAAAAAAAAAAAATCTTCATTTTGCCAACATCTGTTGCGAATAACATTTTCATACTTCAGTGTACAGAGCTGTGCTAGGTGTTAGTCCATTTTTTGCGTGATGAGATTACTTTTTTTATTGTTACCATTTTAAGGACTGTACGGCCTTTTGATCACCTTTTATTACATTTCTTATGTTGCAAAATGGTGAAAAAGTGGTGTTTTAGACTTTTGGGAGCTATTTTCTATTATGGGGTGAAACGCCAGGAATAACGATTATTATATTGTGATAGATCAGATATTTTGGGAGGCGGCAATATCTAACATGTTTATGATTTTTACGGTTTATTTTTTTTTATCAGTTATAGGGAAGCAGGTGATTTTAATTTTTATGTTTTTTTATTTTTTTATTTTTTCATTATTTTTCAGATCCCCTAGGGCAGTGATGGCTAACCTATGGCACTGGTGCCAGAGGTGGCACTCGGTGCCCTTTCTGTGGGCACTCAGGTCATCACCAGAGAGGACTCCAGGTAGGCAGTTATAATAGTAGTTCTAGTTTCGAAATAGGGGGCAGTATTATAGTAGTTATATTCTTGTACATTAGAAGGCCGAAGTATTATAGTAGTATATTCTTGTGCCTAGGGGGCAGCATACTAGTAGTTATAGTCTTCTAAATAGGAGCAGTATTATAGCAGTTATTTCTTGTACATAGGGGGCGGTCGGTGGGCGGTCTTATAGTAGTTATATTCTTGTACATAGGGGCAGTAGTCTAGTCGTATATTCTTATAAAATAGTGGCGAGTATTTGTAGTTATCTTTATGTACATAGGGGTCAGTATTAGAGTAGTTAAATTATTGTACATAGGGGCAGTATATAGTAGTGAATTCTTAAAATAGGGCAAAGTATTCTGTTATAGTAGGTATCTTTTGTGAAATAGGGGGTCAGTATTATAGTAGTTTATTCTTTGACATAGGGGGGCAGTATTAGTTAGTGGCAGTATTTAGTAATTAATTCTTGGAAATGGGGTACAGTATTAGTAGTTTATTATTCTTATAAAAGGGGGGCAGTATTATAGAATAGTTATATTTTGGACATAAGAGGTAATATCAGAGTTGTTATTATCCTATGCAGTGATGGTATTAATTCATTCTTTAAATTATACAAAAGTAGCAGGATCAGCAGTTAGGACGTATTATAGTAGTCATATTCGTACATTGGACGGTTTTTACGGGATGGTTATTGTTTTGTTACTTCTCTTCCAGAGTACTCTAAAGCAATGTAGCCTCCAGGATGGACATAATGCTATTTGATCAGAACATGTTTATAAGCGGTCCCGGTTGAGTTGAGCGATGGAAATGTTTAAAACCTCAAAGGCTTTATTGACAAAACATGTAATAGATTGCAGGGGGACTATACACATCACTTAGCATGTAATGAGATGACAAATATCATAGTAGATCTACCACAAATCTTCTTTGTTCAATTTAAGATTTTCCAGGCCATTCCATCAGTAAATTCAATGAAAATAACCAACTGTGATCAGTGTCAACCACAAGTTTTGCATGTTCTACAATAAAAACTATCTCCAATTCTGAATGGACGGGGCCAGTGTATTGATGTGTTCCATACTATGAAATGGTGGCTGCAGGGCCCCCCCGGTACTATGAGCCATTGGACCGGGGGTTATACTAAGGTGAAAAGGGCATTGAATTAAATGGTGGTCTACTTTTGTTAGTGCCGTATGATAATTGGACACCGTAAAAATATACCCTGTTGTCACAAAATGCAAAAAATACCACTGAGCTAGTGAAACTTCCCAAATTTCCCAACTGAAATGGAAGGGGGGCTTCGCCCATGGACGGAGCTGCTTGATAGATTATTGGGAAAATGGTTTTTTTTGTTTTTAATTTGTTAAAAAATTCAGCCGATGCAGAAATATAACAATTTTTTATTTTTATAGATCAGACTTTTGGGACATGTTTAGGTCGTGTTGGTGGTTCATACGTGTTTATAGAAATGGGATATTACAATTTTTTATAAAAAAAAATTATTTCAGCCAGCCTAGGGCACACTTTAAC
Source organism: Engystomops pustulosus (assembly GCA_019512145.1). Taxonomy (NCBI): domain Eukaryota; kingdom Metazoa; phylum Chordata; class Amphibia; order Anura; family Leptodactylidae; genus Engystomops; species Engystomops pustulosus. The sequence goes on from CM033647.1 coordinate 57,895,150, forward strand.
TAATAGGGATTTGATGGCATACAATATACTGCAGACCGGCACACTGAGTACAAATCAGGGCCTCATTGACAGTGCCCTTCGATGACCTCACAGGGGATGCGATCAGTTGCCCATATCGTGCTGCTATGATATTTAGGAGATCTATGTAAACAGGTCTTCTATTCAGATTCTCTAGCATACCGCAGAATAAAAGAGAAGACAAAGATAAGTGCGTTCAAACGCTAAGTGTTCTTATACATGTTGATACGACTTGTTACATGCATATCTTCCTGAGCCGTTTCCTTAATGTCAGGAGACTACTCCTATGTTCATGATTTGGGTCCGTTTTGCATTCAAAATTACTGCTGTGTGCACCAAATGGAATACACGGAGGGAAAACAGGGACTGAGAAACTTGGAGTGATCTGTCCAGCCCACTATTTGGTAGAATTTAATTCTATACACCACTCAACGGGTTACCTCTACGATGGGTGCACAGCATCCAGTACAGATGGGGGGAATACCTGCCTGTGGGGAGAGAGGAGAGTGTGCAATGTACATTGTGGTGCACATAACAGTTCCATGGGAGAAGAACGATACTACGTATTTGAAGTTGGAGGGCCAGGTTTGGGACGGTTCCCTCTAAGTGTAAAACAAGTACACAAAATCAAAATGTATGAAGGTCTGTCAAAGGCTGGATTACATGCGGCGCAATGGTACAGTTGTTCTCATATATGATTGTTTGTCGTATATCCCCATATGTCACCTTCAGATTTCATCATTTTTTTCTGTTGCAGAGAAAGATACTTCCTGATTTTATTAACAGTACGTCACGTGTCGGTTTGCGGGGTGGGTGGGCGTGATGGGGATTGGAGAGGGAAAGGCTGAGCATCTCCCATAGACGGTAAGTATTGGCTGGCATTGGTGCTCCCCCATGGATTGTCAATGGGGAGCGGGGGACCGTTGCTATGACAGCCTGGGTCACACCAAGATCTATCATTTTTAGGCTACCACTTGCAATGTGTTGATTTGTATATTGCAATAAATGATGTGCTAAATCCCCACATACTGCCATACTGATAGTATGGAATGATATGGTATTATCAATCAGACAACCTCAGGTTAAAGTACATTATGGAGTCTGAAAAATATAAAAAAAAAAAAATGAAATAAAAAAAAATAAAAATTCTTAGCACCCCCCCCCCCCCCCTTTCCTAGAAACTGAGAAGTATAAATAAAACAGTGTAACAATCACAAACAAAATAGGTATCGCTGCGCCCACAAAAATATCCGATCTCTCAAAATCGACATAGTGGTTTTTCCTGAAATTTTAATCATAAGGAAAATAGCGGCCAAAGTTGAAAATGCCACTTTTTTGTCATTTTGCCTAAAAATGGTAGCATTTGAAAATGTCGGCAAAAGTTACCAAAAATGACACCACCCACGCTCTGTACACCGAAATATGACAAATAATGAGCGGCCAGAACATGGCAAATGAAGAATTATTTTGTGCCGGAGGTTGTTTTAATTTTTTTTACATGTATGAAAACATTTATAAAACCTATATAAATGGGCATCCCAGTCATTGTACGGACCAAAGAATAAAGTCGCATGTAATTTGGGGGCTAAGTGAAAGTTGTGAAATCAAAGCCCACAAGAAGAAATGACGCCAAAATACATGTTTTCCCAATCTCACGGAAAATTGGAATTTTTTTGTACGGTACACGGCAGGAATATTCAAGTCACATCACATGACGTGCCCAATTTGTTACGCAGAAAACAAGCCCTCATTCAGCTTGGTTTTACATTGGAAAAATAAAAAAGTTATGGATTTTTGAAGGTGGGGATGGTGAAAAATTAAACCGGAGGCGGTCGGTTCTGATTGCATGGAGAGGGCTCGCGGGCGAAGCCCTCTCCATAGCCGTAAGTATTTGTGCTGATATTGCAGCAAAGGCTACCGGTAACCACCCGCGATAGGTGCAGGCACCCGAGTCGCGGGGGTTTTCTTGGGAAAACGCCGCCGGCGGCGAAGCAAACTGCGCCGCCCATGCGCGCAAATCTTTCCGAGGAGGATCGCGCTTTCCCGTTGACGTAATGGGAAGCGGCGAAATCCGTTTGCCATGGTAGCTTCGGGTCTCACGAAGACCCGAAGATACTTCGGGGTTCCACCAGTAATTACAATGTGCTATCAGCCAATTGTTAATTGTGTGAGGAGTTTAGTAAAATCCATATACTGCATAATGTGGAGTAGGGCAGTATATGGTAGGACTTCCGATCACGACAACCTAGGGGGATAAGTTACCCTAGGAGTCCTGAAAAATAAAAAAAAAAAAAAGTGAAAAAAAAAATTATGATATAAAAAAACCTTAAAAATTCAAGATCACCCCCCTTTCACTAGAGAATGATATAAATAAAATAAACGCAGTAAAAAAATCATAAAACATTAAGGTATCGCCGCGGTCCGAAGAAAAGGGCCTGATCTATCAAATATAATAACGGTTTTCACTGCGTTTAACCCCGTAACGGAAAATCGCGTCCAAAAGTCAAAAATGGACTTTTTTTCCATTTAAAAAATTTTTAAACTTCTATAAAAAGTGATTCAAAAGGTCGTACAAGTCCTAAAAAATAATATCATTGAAAACCTCATCAAAAAGTCTGCAAAAAGATGACAACCACCCTCAACTCCATACACCAGTATTGAAAAAGTTCTAACCCACAATAGAAGACGGGAAAAAAAAAAAAAAACTTTGTTCATGAGGTTTTAATTTTTTAAATGTATGAAAACATTATAAAACCTATGACAAATTTGTATCCTGTAACTCGACTGATCCAAAGAATAAATTAGATGCATCATTTGCGGCGGTGTGAAGTGAAAGACCGGTAAATCCAAGCCCACAAAGAATACGACACAAATGCGGTTTTTTTCCACCATTTTACTGCATTTGAGGAATTTTTTTTCCCGCTTCCCAGTATACATGGCATGGAATAGGTAATACCATCACTATGAAGTGCAATTTTACGCAAAAAAAGAGCAATCACATGCTTTTACGTGTAAAAATAAAAAAGTTATAGATTTGACGGTGGGGAGTGAAGTAGTGAAAAATGGCACATGAAAAACGTGAAAGGGCCCGGTCCGTAACGGTTTAACATGCCAAAAACAAAAAAAGCGTTATTAGGGTGTAACGTACCAGGAATTCAATACGACATTTGGCATGCCTATGTCTCATAGAAACACATCTATTTTACGGGATGGGGAATCAGAAACAGACACTTTTTGCCATGGATATTAGCTCAATAGGTAGAATTCTACCAATGGTGGACATCTAAGGATTACTTAATAATTTTGTGTTTTATGTGCACCTGGGGATATTATCAGTGTACTATGTTTTCCTTTGGACCTAGCATATAAAATCTTATGGGGGGACTTCATCAGCCCAAGAAATGGGGGGCAGAGCAGTTCAATATTGGTTTGTATCTGCGGATCTTTAGTAGAATAATAGTATAGCCTGATTATAAGTAGTGGATTTTGCTGGTATTATGGGCCCTAGGATGTCTAGACCATCACTGGAGTATTGGCGTTCTGCTCGTCCTTGTTAGACATGAGAAGGCCAGTGCTCTCTGCGCAGTTCTGATGTTGTAATTGACACAGTTGAGATGGAAAAGACGCCGCCAGACGAGGAGGAAGCTGATAGATTTCCCATTTGTAACTGTATGTTTAAAAAATCCAGAAACTGACTCCCTTTCCTCTAAAGCTGAGAAGTTAGAGGCTGAAGAAGAGACAGGAACATAGAGGAATCATACTAAAAAACATAAGGAAAAAAAAGAAAGACAAAAGCATGACAGACACACTGTTGGAAATCAATATTTATAAAGGTCAGTCGTGCTTATGTCAAGAAAGCTAACAGCAAGTGCGATTATGGCTCTGGTGCAAACATTTTTAAAGGGAAACCTGTCATCACCATTTCACAACACAGTAGTACTGGGCAGCTTCCCATAGAGCCTTATAATTAAACAATACAATTTTTTTGCTAAAAATACACTGCATTTTCAGCAATCAGCACTTAGGAGACAACACCTGGTCATAAAATAAATAACAAGTTAAATTTACAACTTTACCCCATGTATGTATCTGATCACAGAAATCACAGCTACCTCAATTGGACACTACTCCTCCCCATCCTCCTGGGGCATTGCTGTGATTTCATGGACCAGAGACATACATGGGGTAAGACGTTCAAAATGAACCTGGGTACAAATACCGTAGGTGACCTCATCCTGATCAATACATTAAGTGCCAAATGACGTAACCAGCTCTCCGCAAGTTTCAAACAACAGCTTGTTTAGCAGTGAGACCTGTCAATCAGGAACACGGAGACCGGGCAAATGCAAGTAAATCTAATATGCAGGACTCATCAGGTGAGTTGCATATGATTAACAAAATGCTTTTTGAACATGCAGCTTTTTAAGACAAGTATGATTTGGGGTGGTTAATTTCAATGGAAGTCTGCGTACGGATTTAGGGAGAATGCTTAAGCGAACCCTCGCTGTATATTAGGTATGACTGCGTCTATTGAGAACATATAAAGTTAAAAAACACACACAAAAAAATATTAAGAAATATTCATAAAAATTACATTGCACATTTCCCATATAATAAAAAATACACCCCTGGAGGACTATATCATATTATATCAAAATGACCCAAAACAAAATATGGAATTCATTTAATAATGTTCCATTGAGTTTATTTGCACACAAAATGTAAAAAATTCCATAAATTTTTTAAAAAGCTTTTTCTACTTTAACACCAAAAAAAAAAAAATAAAAAATGTTAAATTTTATTACCTTTTTAACTATCTTCATGTGTCCTGAAAAAAACAACACAAAAATGTTAAGGTAGCATGCAAAAAGTTATGTAATGGTATGTTAAAAGTTATAGCCCTTAACCCCTTAACGACTTGGACTTTTTTAGTTTTCACTTCCATTTGTCACTCTCCACCTTCAAAAAATCTATATACTTTGTTTTTTTCCAATAAAGAGCGGTTATGGCTTGTTTCTGGTAACAATTGCACTTAGTAGTTAGTGATGGTATTTAATTATTACATGGTGGTTACGGAACAGGAAAAACATTCCAAATGCAGTGCAAATGGTGAAAAATGAAAAAAAAAAACACATTTTCTTGTGGCTTGGATTTTAAGATCACTGGTGGCCCAATGACATGTCTACTCTTTATTATTGGGTTGCTACGATTATTGGGAAGGGGTTAAAGTGTGTGATCAGTCCTAAAAATTAAATAAATAAATAAATCTTCACTCATCCCTTGCCTCCATTGGTACACAAATGAATATAAATAAACAAATCAATTAATCAAGAACATTTAGGTACCCCCATGTACCAAAATGCCTGGCAATAAAAAATAAAATAAACTTATCTAGAGGTAAATCCTGGTAAGGGGCACAATAGGCCAAATGAAAATCTCATCTGGTTGAAACAAATTAAACCTATACACTACTGGTTGTGAGCACAGACAGATATATGAGCACCATTTTGCCAAACTCAATCCAACAGGACCTGGGGACCAGGAAGGTAGACGTTACCTTGGCTTTTGCCTCTGTCAAGTTGGTTGTTCTGGAATTAAATAAAGGATCGTGAGTTAATTGTTTCATCCCCCTGACTACATGTGATCCTAGAAAGTGGAATGAAATGAGAATCTCCCCCTCTTACTTACTGGGGATCCTCCACATATGATGAATAAAGTGAGAAACTGTTTCATCCCCCTGTGGGCATCTCCTCTTATTGCAACCCAAAAGACAGGACACCGGCCCGGGGGGACAGGCCTGTGCCACATAAACCAAGCGATCATGACCCAGTTGAGCATAAGGCCGCGTGCTGCCAGCCACGAGGTACCAGGGAATCCAGCTTCTCCCAAGCCAAAAAGATTTGGCCCCAGTGGGGGATATTGCACATAAAATATAAAAAAGCTATTGTGTGGTGCGAAGGGCTGTATTTATGACGGGTTTAACTTTAGGTAGGGTTTTTATTTTCTGTGGATGTGAAAAATAAACAGAGCATACGCAAGAGGAAAATCACAGATACAATAGGGACAACCAGCCAGAGACTGCATGCGGACGAGCGTTTTTGGGAATAATCATAGCAACACTTATCTGGAATGATCCCTCAACCTAAATATAATAGTGAGTATAACCCATTGATTGGTGCTGTGATCAGAGGAAATTACACATATACAGTGATTTTCGTTCTGTACCACCTCTTGCCCATAAACCGTGTTGAAATGGTGCAACCTTGCTCAGTGAAAACGTGCGAGTTTGATCAGATTTTGTTAGAGTTTTGGTCGAGTGTGTTCGAGGTTTTTTTAGAGTTCATTTATAGTTCAGTCTGAGTGCTATGCAATAATGGCCCCATTTATTAATACTGGGAGGACTGCACAGATAAATGGGCAAACTGGTATTTATGTAGCATTTTCTGACAGTATGGTGTCGTGGCTGCACTATGCACGCCGCAACACATTAGTGTGCACAGGAAGGGGCGTTTTCAGTGCACATTTGTATCGGCCACCACCATTTATGTGGAAGTCCGTTATAAATGTGTTACACTCCCAATAAACTGAGTGCACCAGAAAAAAACTGAGTGCACTCAGTTTTGTCTTCATAATTGGCGCTGCACATATGGACCAATGTGGGTTTTTTTTGTAGCACAAATCATCTTTCAGTGTCTTTCAGATTCTTCTTCTCTCACTACTTCCTTGAGATTTGGGGGTTTTTTTTTTTAACACACACCCATAGACTTCAATGGCTTTATCTTCCTTGCATCAAGCCGCACTTGCTCTACTTTTGACTTATCCACTCACTACGAGAGCAGGAGAAGGACGTATGAGCAGATCCATTGAGAGCTATGTCTCAGAGTTTTGAAAGAAAGATCGCATTGACTTGCATGGAAAACCGCCGTGTGGACAAGGGCCTAAACAGCTGAACGCTTTTTCACATGCAGCTGTATTTATGAATGAATTCATACATGGCACATTTGGTTAATAACAATGCGGAATGTCATTTTTTTCTGCATTATAAACACAAATCAAAGAATCTAAAAATAATTATTGTTTTATTACCATATGGTATATACTGTCTAATTCACTGTTTCTTTTTACATATAGGCACAATACATAAAAATGTGAATAAGAATATCTCTTGCTGTGACGTTACCTTGGGTTTTATGGTTTTTAGCATCGGATCATTCATTACAATGTGCCAGTGGCATGATCAGTAAAATCCCCATATGCTGCCAACTGTATAGCATATATGGGCAGGATCAATCAGCAACCTAGAGTTAAATTAGACTCCAGGTATCTTCCTGCAGTCCCAGACAACCCAGGACTTGCTGTGCACAGAGGTATTTTAAAGTGACAGCTCTACCTGGGACTATTTTCTGCCTTATTGGTGTCCTCAGGGGCTGGTATCAACGAAAACTGTGACAGAGAAGGAAGTATAAATCACAAATTAAAATTTCTGTGTTGGCACTTTGTGATAAATAAGTGGGTCTTTGTTGTAGTTTGGGCACTCGACCTCTAAAAGGTTTGCCATCACTGCCCTAGGGTAATTTAACACTAGGTTGTATGATTGATCCTACCATATAATGCTATAATACAGTATGGCAGCATATGGGGATTTTACTGATCATGCCACTGGCACATTGTAATGAATGATCCGATGCTAAAACCATAAAACCCAAGGTCGTCACAGCAAGAGATCTTTTTATTCACATTTTTAATTTGTGCCTATATGGTCTAGCAGGGGAAAGGAAAACAGGGAAGTAAAAGTAGAATAAAGAAAAAAAAAAGGGCAGGAACAAAAGAAAAGAAGGGGAAGGCAAGAAAAAACAAAAAAAAAGTACCGATTACGGCAGTACTTCAAAACCCGCGACGTGTAGGACAAAAACCCCATTTCCTCACCTTTCCCTCTTGTCCTGAAGAAGCAGCATCCCGTTTCTCTTCCTTCTCCTCTGGGCCCACGGATGGCAGCAACTATGAAGCCGTCAATTGCAAAGTCTCACGGATTCCACGGAAGCCTCCGGATTCAACTAGTAAGCTAATGAACAAGAAGAGAAGATGCTTTGGGGGGGGGGGTACAAGGAGGAATAGGGGCAGGGGGACAGTCTATAGACAATGTTGAGGGTTGGAATCTGGCCCCTGGAATTGTGTTGACACCAATGTTCCATTCCCGCAACTATAGCTGAAACAAAAAACCCCTGAAGCCTATATTTTACCTTTACATTATATATGTTTGTCCAGCAGCGGCGTGTCCCTTGTGATCTGCAATAAATGCTGACTTCGTGTTATAAGCCATGTCCCCACCGCATATACAAGAGTAAAAGCTGACCCGAGTATAAGCCGTAGTAACCATAATTTATAAACACAACAAACTGGGTAAACCTATTGACATCGAGTATAAGCCTAGATGGAAAAAGCATTGTTTCACAGCCCAGTCAGTAAAAAGCGGACCAGGCCCCGCCCCCCCCCAGTTATAGCCGGCCACCCATGCCCCCCCAGTATATAGCCTGCACAGCCCCTTGCCGTATAATAACTCGCCAGACCCCCCAAGTACGATGCCGGCCACCCCTGTCCCCACTTAGTATAAAGCCTGCCAGCTCATGCCCCCCCCCCCGTATGCCCTTCCGCCCTGGCAGTCTATAGCCAGCCACCCCTGTAGTATAGCCTGACCTGCCCTGTAGTAACTACCTGCCGCCCTGCCCCCCCAGTCTATAGCTGGCATGTCTGTAGTATATAGCTTGCCACCCCTGTAGTATATAGCTTGCCAGCCCTGTAGTTTAGCCTGTCCATCCTCTTCAGTATATAGCCCGCCATGCCCCCAGCACTCCCACAACAAATACAAGCCTGTAATAAAAAAATAAACCCTGTACTCAACTTTTCCGACTCTTCCCCCCCCCCCCAAAGGTCCTCTTTCAGGTTCTTCGGCTCCTCTTTGGATCATTCATGTCCTTGACTGCCGGCACATAAGAATGATTCAGCCCTTGCCGACCATTTTTTGTAGCCGCAGTCCTGAAGAGGAGCCAATGACTGCAGAGGAGCCGAACGACTCCAAGAGCACTGGAGCATCAAAGAAAGAAGAGAAACCTGAGAAAGGTAGTATAGTTTAATTTTTTTAATAGACTTGAGTAAAACGGATTTGTTTTTTAGCAGCACAATTATTGTGCTGAAAAACTTGGCTTTAACACGTGTATAATACATTTATTTTATATGATCTATTTTTTTTTCATGAGTATGTTATCTGTTTTTTTACATCCACACCACAAAAAATTGATGGTCTTTCTAATCTATTTAACCCTACCGCTCAGTTGGTTGCCTATGACATTTTAGAATAAAATGGACATCATATGATGGCATAACTGGCCGTCGTTTTATTATTTGGTCCATTGACTTCTTGAGGTCATCCATCCACATTTGAGAAAAAAATAGTAAATGCTGCATTTGTTTTTCTCGCAGTTGCACAGCTGTGGAAAAAAAACAGACATGTGAAGCAGTCCATCGAAAAAAAAAAAAAATAATGGGCAGTATGCTTTCTGCCAAAAAAAACAGATCAGCATAACTGATTTCAACAATGCATGTCTGAATAAGCCCCATACTAAAAACACACCCTAAACTCTTTATCAATGGCGCCAAAGCACAAGGCTCCTACGCATCTTTGAAACACAATCTAGTGATCATTGGGTCTTGGGTGCAGTAGGGCAATTGAAATCTAAATTACGCTGCGGTGATTCAATGGGCAACTGTCATGGCTCGGGTCATGAACCCCCAGATCACCGCAGACAATGAAACAAGCCAACACAGGGCCCCCGAAATCTAGTGGTAGCCCACGGTCTTCAACCACAGCCCACCGCAAGAAAGTTGGTCTTTGTTGAACCTAAAGTCAAGGTCAAAGTTGGCAGGCAATCTTGAGATCAGCGCAGCAAGAGGTCAATGCAGGGTGGCAGAGGGTCAATTTCAGAGACAAGCCAGAAGTCATGGGCGGCAAGCTAAGTAGCATAATCAGGAACAGTGTCAATATCGGAAATAACTCCAGGGAACAGATGAGGCACAAGATCTGTCAGGGAACACAGAAGTGGGCAAGGAATTTATCGTGGAGAGTGAGGGCCGCCAGCCCCGCCAATTATCGGGCGCTTGCCCTTTAAATCTTAAGGAGCCGGGCGCACATGCCTAGCAGATGATATGCGCGCACCGTACGCGAGGGTGTGAGGAGATTGTCCGCTGGAGCTGGGAAGATAATTAGCATGCGGATCCCGATGCAGATAAGGCACACAGGTCGCCTGCGACCCGGGATATGATCACAGGGGCACCCGGGTTGGTTACAGGCCAACACATTTTGCATGGCTTACCCCAAATGATAAACAATGACTACATAATAAGGGATTGATACAAAACCCAATACCACACTAAAAAACCTATAACAGTTTCTTGTATCGACTTTTGCGCAGTGATTTCCTAATTATGCGAGAAAAAATTAAAATGATTGTTTAGAATACGTTGCAAATCCCATAAAGTTCCAAATTATGGCAGAAATGAGATACAACCATGATAAAATTTTTAGAAAATGCTATAAATTAGATTTTTACATACTGAGAAATTAACTTCTTAGTACCGTAATAAAAATAACAATGGAACATAATATTTTTGAGAAAATACTTCCCAGTAGGACCTAAAACAGAATCTGTACTCTTTAATGTGGTTGTCATGTTGACTGTTTTGGTGCCAACTTTCTTTGATGAACCTTTGTCCTTTCCCCTTAACTAGCCGAGGGCTCCCACATTTAAGATGTTGGACTTCAACAGTAACCTAAAACGTCCTATGTGACAATGAAAAACGCTCAAAGTTTTTCCACTTTCCTCTCAGAATTTTAGTTTTGGATCCTTTCGGTTAGGGAAACATGTGGAAATTAGAAAGAATATTGGCAGTGCACCCCTTAAGGTCCCATGACTTCTCTTGATCGTTCCTCTCGTGCCCTTTCTTCCTTACAATTCGACTCAACATAAACCTTCAGTCCCCATCAAAAATGTACCTAAGTCCGCAATATAAAACATACACTGACAATTAACTACTACTGTATACTCAAGACTCTATTAAAGGCCTTAAGTGAAGTTTTAGAAGCTTTTTTTCCTTTAAATGGGAATTACTCCTCTTTGCATGTAAGTAAATTGTTCTCTCGTGGGAAACTTGTCAATCGTGGAAAACCAACACAGCAGTGAGTGGTCTCTTATAAAACCATGTGCTTGATTTTTTTAACTCCATTATATTTTTGACAATTCGGCATAAAACTAGGGTACAGTGTCTTTCATTTACACTGTATACCTCCATACGACATGGCCGTTTGACTACCGCTATGGCCATAACTGTCAGCTCTATAATGAGGTTTGACTACAGGGCATTGGTGTGCTTGTAACTCAATCTAATTCAGAACATCTTAACACTCGGACTTGTCAAGCAGCTCAATGCAGACGCTTGCTTGTAAGCGATGGGCCAGAACCGACTTACACTGAAAGTTTTACGCTATCGTAGCCACAAACAATCTATACTTTCTCTCATGCTTTTATATAATTCTTAGCCTCTAAAATGACTGGAAAAGATAGGAAAAGACTTTCTCAGGATTAAGGTCAGAACTTTTACGAATTCACATTTTTGAAAAAAAATTAATAAATATTCTTTTGTGTTTAACAAGATTTAAGTTCTCATGTGGGCAGGATCTAGTTATATACATGATATAGAATGTGTTGCGTGTAAAAGGAAAAAAAAGGTAAGCAGAAAAGTAGCGAAAATCTCTAGGTTTCTTAATATTTGAAACAATAAAAACTTAGAAATCATGCTTTTTTATTTTGATGATATAGCAACTCTTAATTACTTATCCAACCGAAGTTAAACTAAGAAAAGAAAAAAGAAAAAAAATATAAACATATGTTGTGTAGTCATATATATCTATTAGCTAGATATATATATATATATACTTATACATGTGTTAGAACCAAAAGCAGTGATGAAGATGAAGAATGAAATGTTGTTAAGCATCAATCAGTTTCAATAAATGACTTGTGCCACCTTCAAATTAGCTCCACTTTGAGGGTTTTACCTCTCAAATCCGTGCGTTCAAATAGGTTTAATAGATGTTTCTCGTTTCTGCAGAGGGCGTTGTTGGAAAAAAAAAAAATTCCACTGCTAACCAAACAAAATTAATTATGAAAAAGAGCAAGTCTAATGTTTATAAATGTGGATGGAAAGTGGGGAAAAAAAGAAAAAATCACTTTGAAAAAAAAAAGTTCATTTTGGGGAAAATATCCAAAAAATCAGACAAGGATTATAGTAACCAACATGTAATTTTGAATCCAAAATCAACAACTCTGATATAAAAAAAAAAGTTGGACTGGAAACATCGTTAAACAATTTTGCTTCTTGTTTTTTTTCCTCTGAACGCAGACAAGATCTAGTGAAGCTTCGAAATCTGATATTGTATAATTATCTCCTTGGTTAAACAAACAATAACATTAGCCCCCCCAGGGGTCATAAACGCCTCCTTCCTTGTGGTACTCAGAGCTCACAGAGACCCAGTCCGTGGCTAGAGATGATTAATGTATGGAGGGAAATGGTCAGATGAGGTGATTGTTAAGCAAGAAGTCGGTTGGTAATTGTGAATTATAAGACAGAATCTAAATCTTATTATCCCCAATATTTCTGCAGACTTTTACAAATTCTGATGCTATCAATTAAATAGAGAAGAAAAAGGAAAATTCTTCTTTAAATTCTCCAGCTGCTTTTGATTCGGTTAATTGTTTTCGAGCAGGATCATCCTGTCTTCACACTGCTTAAAGTTAAACTCCACCAACACTTGTTCTCACATTTGCAAACCGTCATTGGTTTCATGTCTTGTCGCTTGAACAGCCAGAAGAAGGTGAGATACCACCTTCTCCGCTGGTTAGTTTAGGACTTTGCTTCCAATGGCCGTATTCAGCAGGGAAATAATGAACCCATTTGGCCCATATTGCCCAGAGCTAACCACCCTCAATGACACATCAATGTATAGACCTCCACATTGGATGCTGTCCTTACTGCAATCATGTTTTCATAAGGGACATTTGCCCGCTGGGAAGCAGATGATGATGCGGTATTATACGGTAAAATTGGGCTCTGCACATGTTCAGTCTGGGAAAAAAAAGCCGACCTAGAGGTCTTGTATATGCTTAATTCTGGCCTATTCAGCCCCAGCCCGATGAACTCATATGTGGGTAAGGGCACGTGGAACGGATTTGGTATCTCTAAGGGTATGGTACCATCTATGTGCACTATATATTCCTATTAGGTTATTTTGATTCTCTTCCCCCCTTCAGAGCTGCATCCATACTCTAAAGGGAGTTTTAACTCAATACAGGTTAAAACTTTAAACAGTCCCCAAAATGTTTCTGCTGTTTCTAACAGCTTAGAGCCATTGGATTTTTTGTTTTTCAATTCCATTTGGGGGACATTCCTCACAACTGTGGCAGTATGATACTCTACTGCTCTGTGGATTCACTATGCTCACAATATCTTGAATTAGTTTACAAACTCTAAAAACTATATGCCAGACTCTGCAGGGCATCATTTGCTACAAAACAGCTCTTGGCGATATTGGAGGTGAATATGATGTGTGTAGAGGGATAAAAGTACCCTATTCCAGGTCTTCGGCCTTTTCATGTCTGTATTGCAAAATGGGCAAGAGTCACAAAATTCCCCAAATTACGGTAAGTATTTTATGGTTTTTCGTTGGTTTTCCATTTGCATGCTTTAGTACCAAAACTAAAATAGGCATGCCAGGTAGTTCATAAACGTTTTCACACTATATTAATGATGCGATTGCAGATGTATATATAATGTACACTCTTCTTTTTTATTCTATTATATCCACTCTTTTTCGAATGAGTATGCTCAGAAAGACACACTAAATAAAAAAAAACTGATGGGGCTTTTTAAGGGTCCGTGGATCACATTTCGTCAGACTTCCAACTTTTCGGGATTTACGCCGCTGAGACAGGTATTTAGAGAGGGATGTGGTCGCAGGTGATCAGAGTTTGGGAGCAGTGGCACCGGCTTTATCCGACAGGATGGGGGACGGGCCTCAGACAATCGACTGATTCGGACGAGCGCCGGATTTACCATTTAAATTGTGTCGCAAGAACAAGCACTTACATGCCCAGAAGAATATGGTGAATCTCTGCGGACCGAGCGGGGAAGCGACACATGCAGGGATTGGGTGTACAATGTTAGTGAAGTCAGAACCTAATTGTAACATGATTGTATAATGCCTGATGTCAAGATGACCTTTTATGACAACTTAAAAAAATTTCTGTATATAGACAGAAAGCAGTGAAATTTGTGTGACAAAATAAGATCCAATGGCCCACCTCTGACATCGGGGGAAGTGGATTCGGGCACAACCAAAATCTTTGGAAAATAGATTTCACACAGCCTTGAAACCATTTCTAGCACTGTCCCATGAATCTGAAGACATTTTATTTGTTTATCGTTTTATCAATTAACCCCTTCTCAACAAGGGGGGTTTAGATTTAGTCTTTTCATTTTTCAATCCCCACATTCAAAATCCATAACTTTTTATTTTTTCCATTAAAGATCTGAAATTGCACTTCTCAGTTACAGTATTTAATATCCATGTGTACTGGACAAAATAAATCCAAATGCAGTGTAAATGGTGTGAAAAAAACGCATTTGTGCCTTTTTCTTGAGGCTTGATTTTACATCTTCACTGTGAACCCAAATTACTTGTTACTTTATTCTTTGGGTCGATACGATCATGTGGTACCAAATATATATAGGTTTTCTGTGTTAATACATTTTATACATAGAAATACATTAAACAACAAAAAAAAAAATCTTCATTTTGCCAACATCTGTGGCAATAACATTTTCATACTTCAGTGTACAGAGCTGTGCTAGGTGTTAGTCCATTTTTGCGTGATGAGATTACTTTTTTATTGTACCATTTTAAGGACTGTACGGCCTTTTGATCACCTTTTATTACATTCTTATGTTGCAAAAATGGTGTGAAAAAGTGGTGTTTTAGACTTTGGGAGCTATTTTCTATTATGGGGGTGGAACGCCAGGAATAACGATATTATATTGTGATAGATCAGATATTTTGGGAGGCGGGCAAATCTAACTGTTTATGATTTTTACGGTTTATTTTTTTTAATCAGTTATAGGGAACGGTGATTTTATTTTATGTTTTTTTTATTTATTTTTTTTTCACTATTTTTCAGATCCCTAGGGTAATTAACTCTAGGTTGCTGATTGATCCTGCCATAATGCTATACAGTGGCAGCATATGGGGATTTTACTGATCATGCCACTGGCACATTGTAATGAATGATCCTGCATGTAAAAAACCATAAAACCCCAAGGTCGTCACACACTTCACAGCAAGAGATCTTTTTATTCACATTTTTAATTTGTGCCTATATGTAAAAAGAAACAGTGAATTAGACAGTATATACCATATGGTATAATAACAATAATTATTTTTAGATTCTTTTGATTTGTGTTATAATGCAGAAAAAAATGACATTCACATTGTTATTAACCAAATGTGCCATGTATGAATTCATTCATAAATACAGGCTGCATGTGAAAAAGCGTTCAGCTGTTTAGGCCCCTTGTCCACGAGCGGTTTTCTCATGCAAGTCCAATGCGATCTTTCTTTCAAAACTCTGAGACATAGCTCTTCAATGGATCTCTTCATACGTCACTTCTCCGTGCGTCTCCGTAGTGATGTGATAAGTCAAAAGTAGAGCAAGTGCGGCTTTGATGCAAGGAAGATAAAGCCCATTGAAGTCTATGGGTGTGTGTAAAAAAACCCCCAAATCTCAAGGAAGTAGCTGAGAGAAGAGAGAATCTGAAAGACACTGAAAGATGATTTTGTGCTACAAAAAAAACCCCACATTGGTCCATATGTGCAGCGCCATATTTATGAAGACAAACTGAGTGCACTCAGTTTTTTTCTGGTGCACTCAGTTTATTGGGAGTGTAACACATTTATAACGGACTTCCGACATAAATGTGGTGGCCGATACAAATGTGCACTGAAACGCCCCTTCCTGTGCACACTAATGTGTTGCGGCGTGCATAGTGCAGCCACGACACCATACTGTCAGAAATGCTACATAAATACCAGTTTGCACATGTATTCATGTGCAGTCTGCGCCAGTATTAATAAATGTGGGCCATTATTGCATAGCACTCAGACTGAACTATAAATGAACTCTAAAAAAAAACTCGAACACACTCGGACCAAACTCTAACAAAATCTGATCAAACTCGCACGATTTTCACTGAGCAAGGTTGCACCATTTTCAACACGGTTTATGGGCAAGAGGTGGTACAGAGACAAATCACTGTATATGTGTAATTTCTCTTGATCACAGCACCAATCAGATTGGTTATCTCACTTATTTTCTATTTAGGTTAGGGATCATTCAGATAAGTGTGTCTATGATGTATCCACAAAAAACGCTTCCGCATGCAGTCTCTGGTTGTCCCTATTGTATCTGTGATTTTCTCTTGCGTATGTCATCTGTTTATTTTTCACATCCACAGAAAATAAAAAACCCTACCTAAAGTTAACACCCGTAATAAATACAGACCTTCCAAAAACACAATAGCTTTTTTATATTTTATGTGCAATATCCCCCCTACTGGGGCCAAATCTTTTGGCTTGGGAGAAGCTGGATTCCCCTGGTACCTCAGTGGCTGGCATGCACGCGGCCTTATGCTCAACTGGGTCATGATCGCTTGGTTTATGTGGAACAGGCCTTGTCCACGCCGGGCCGGTGTCTGTCTTGTGGGTTGCAAGAAAGAGGGAGATGCCACAGGGGGATGGAAACAGTTCTCAATTTATTCATATGTGAGGATCCCCAGGTAGATGGTAGAGGGGAGATTCTCAATGTCATTCCACTTCTAGGGATCACATGGAGTCAAGGGATGGAAACATTAACTCACGATTCCTTTATTCCAGAACACCAACTTGACAGAGGCAAAAGGCCAAGGTAACCGTCTAACTGGTCCGGGTCCCAGGTCACTGGTTGGATTGAGTTTGGCAAAATGTGCTCATAGTCTGGTCTGTGCTCACAACCAGTATGTGTAAGGTTTAATTTGTTGTCAAACAAGATGAGATTTTCATTTGGACTTTGTTCCCCTTACAGGATTTACCATATAGGATAGTTATTTTATTTTTTGATTGCCAGGCATTTTGGTACATGGGGGTACCTAAAATGTTAGTGATTATGATTGTTTATTTATATTCATTTGTGTACAAATGGAGGCAAGGGATGAGTTGAAGATTTATTTATTTATTTTAATTTTAGACTGATCACTTTAACCCCTTCCCACATAATCGTAGCAACCCAAAGAATAAAGTAGACATGTCATTTGGGGCACACAGTGAAAGCTGTAAAATCCAAGCCCACAAGAAAATGTGTTTTTTCACCATTTTCACTGCATTTGGAATTTTTTTCCTGCTTCCCAGTACGCACCTTCGCCGATCGGAGACTATGCCTTTCCCTGCGAGAATTTTCTTTTAACCGAACCTAATGTTGTATGATTGGATCCTACCATATAATGCTATATACCGTGGAGGGTGGTGCGCATATTGGGTGATTTACTGATCAGAGCCACTGATCATTGTAATGAATGATACCGATTGTAAACCATAACACCCAACGTCCCCATCACAGCAAGAGATCTTTTATTCACATTTTTATTTGTGCCTATATGTTAAAAAAAACCGTGAATTATGACAGTTATCCATATAGGATATATTATTATTATTTTTTAGATTCTTTTGATTGTTTTATAATGCAGAAAAAATGACATTCACATTGTCATTAACCAAATGTGCCATGTATGAATCATTCATCTAACATGCTGCATGTGAAAAGCGTTCGCTGTTTAGCCCTTATCCATGAGGCGGTTTTCTCATGCAAGTCCAATGCGATCTTTCATTGGATTGGGCTCACACAAAACTCTGAGACATAGCTCTTCAATGGATCTCTTCACACGTCACTTCTCCGTGCCGTCTCCGTAGTGATGTGAAAGTCAAAAGTAGAGCAATTGCGGCTTTGATGCAAGGAGAGAAGCCCATTGAAGTCTATGTGTGTAAAAAAAAAAAAAAAACCAAATTTCACGGAGTAGCTGATAGAAGAAGAAATCTGAAAGACACTGAAGTGATTTTGTGCTACAAAAAAACCCCAAACATTGGTCCATAGTGCACGCCATATTTATGATAAGACAAACTGATTGCACTCAGTTTTTTTCTGGTGCACTCAGTTTTTTCGGAGTGTAACCCCATTTATAACGACTTCCGACATAAATATGGTGGCCGATACACATGTGCACTGAAACGCCCCTTTCTGTGCCCACTAATTGTTTCGGCGTGCATAGTGCAGCCACGACACCATAGTGTCAGAAATGCTACATAATACCAGTTTGCCTGTTTCTGTGCAGTCTGCGCCAGTATAATAAATGTGGGCCATTATTGCATAGCACTCAGACTGAACTCTAAATGAACTCTAAAAAAAACCTCGAACCACTCGGACCAATCAAACAACCTGATCAAACTCGCACATTTTCACTGAGCAAGTTGCACATTTTCAACACGTTTATGGGCAAAAGATGGTACCGGAGCAAATTATTGTATATTTGTATCTTCTCTTGATCACAGCACCAGTCAGTTGGTTATCTCACTTATTTTCTATTTAGGTTAGGGATCATTCAGATAAGTGTGTCTATGATGTGTCCACAAAAAGCACTTCCGCATGCAGTCTCTGGTTGTATCTATTGTACTGGGATTTTTCTCTTCCGTATGTCATCTGTTTATTTTTCACATTCACAGAAATAAAAGCCCTACCTAAATTAATACCCGTCTAAATACAGACCTTCCAAAACACAATAGCTTATTTATATTTTATGTGCAATATCCTCCCTACTGGGGACAAATCTTTTGGCTTGGGAAGCAGCTGATTCCCCTGGTACCTCAGTGGGGGGCATGCCACGGCCTTATTGCTCATCTGGGTCATGATCACTTGGTTTATGTGGAACTCCTTGTCCACGCCAGGCCCGGTGTCTGACAGGTGGGTTGCAAAGAGGGAGATGCCACGGGGGGGAACCATTTTCTCCTCTGGGCAATCTCAATATGTGAGGATCCCCGGGTAGATGTAGAGGGGAGATTCTCGATGTCATTCCACTTCTAGGGATCACATGGAGTCAAGGGATGGAAACATTAACTCACCGATTCCTTTATTCCAGAACACCAACTCGACAAGGCAAAAGCCAAGGTAAGCGTCTAACTGGTCCGGGTCCCAGGTCACTGGTTGGATTGAGTTTGGCAAAATGGGCTCATAGCCTGGTATGTGCTCCACAACCAATAGGTGTAAGGTTTTATTTGTTGTGAAACAAGATGAGATTTTCATTTGGACTTTGTTCCTGTTACATGATTTACCATATGATAGAGTTATTTTATTTTTTGATTGCCAGGCATTTTGGTACATGGTGTACCTAAAATGTTAATGATTATGATTGTTTATTTATATTCATTTGTTTACAAATGGGCAAGGGATAGTTGAAGATTATTTATTTATTTTATTTTAGACTGATCACTTAAGGCTATAACTTTTAACATATCATAACTTTTTGCATGCTACCTAACATACTCCAGGGGGGTATTTTTTATTATATGAGTGAAATGTCATGTATTTTTATGAATATTTATTAATA